>SNQJ01S0009770.1:297626-342723 GCA_010110895.2 Picea sitchensis | reverse complement strand
CTTAGAAGCATAACTCAAGATAGAGTTAGAAGAGTAGAAAGAACTGAGCCTCTATTGCAGTCCAGTTTTGTAAAAACATCTGTATAGACACACATAAATAATAGAAAAGCATTTTTTCTTGCACATGGTGCGTTTATGTATTTGTGTTCATTGTTACGCTTTTATATGCTATTCATGTTTTGAATGTATGAACTGGTGAAGTGTTGTATAATTTTCAATTGTTTCTTGTCTTTGAGTTTCGAGTGCAAGGAGTGCATATTTTTCTGCAAGGAGTGCGTTGACGGAGGTGATTTAACCTCAGAGAAGCTCACGAGAGATACTGTTGAACCTTCATCAGCAGAAGTGCAAGGAGTGCACAGGAATAACTTTGTGTTGAGTTCAAAGAGAAACCAAATTACTAAGAATTCTATAAACAGGTGAAAGGAGGAAACTGGGTACTGATGATCTATGAGAAGGTTGTTACATGTGCGTAGTAGGAAAACTTTAAACAACCAAGTGAGCTGTGAGAGAATATTGAGATGCTCTCAGATGTAGAGTGACCCATAGGCTTTCTAGGAGGGCAGGTAGAAAGTGAAAATGGCTACTGAAGGCCATGGGTTTGGTCGAAGAGAAGGCCGCAAGTAGAAAATAAATTCATAGATGGATCTAGAGCTTAATGAGATAAGAGAAAGGATGAATTTAAATAAAAATTGAAGAGAATTCAACAAAATTGCTCAAAATTTTCAGCCAGGAAGTTGAACAGGAGATGACTGCAGCATTGGAGCCTACAACAGAAGGAGAAGAAGACAACATAGATTTCACTGAACTGTATGAAGAATTGGAATCCCTAGAGGGAAGGGTAATGGTGAAAATCTTGCACATCCAATGGGCTAAGTTGGAGATAGATGGAGGAGAATACTAGCCAGAGGAATAGTTGGAAGAAGTTGGACTTGAACCAATGTAAGAGGAGCCAAGAGAAGGTAATTTTTCAGAGGAGGAAGCAAAACAACAGCTCAATGATTAGACTACATAACTAGAATATGTATCAGGATGGAAACTTAGTGCCACAAGAGGAGATGAAGACAACATGGGGGATCAATATGATCTACCCACTGATAAGGGAGACTTGCAGCTGAGAAGACTACATAAGAAGAGCCAGCCACTAGAGCAACTGGACAGGGTGATAGAAGGGATAAGAAGGTTGATGTTGAGGTCAGCATAAGTAGTCAGCAAAGGGAATCTAAACAGTGGAGAACCTGCAAAAGCAATAGGGAAGAAGAAGAAGAAACAATAGCAGTAGCAACAACAATGACATAGCTGGAGAGGAGTAGGAGGACAACCCCAAGGAAGAGTTTGGGATCCAGGAGGATTTCAAAACTGGGGAAGAGGAGCTCATGAGTGGGAGATCATGAGCGGGAGCTCATGAACGGGAGATCATGAGCGAGAGCTCATGATTTTCCCAACAATGGAGTATGATGTAGGAGCACAGCTCCACATCAACAAATGCGCTAGCAAGACAATGCATAGGCACACAATGGAGAAAGGGAGAGGCATTAACCCTCCCATTTTTAAATTTGAAATCTGATCCCATGGGGATTTGTGTTGTAAGGTTTTAAGAGCCAATCCATACCATTGTATAGGTAGTGGATAGGGTTTCCTTAAATGGTTGAGTATAAGAAGGTCTAGATCGTAGTCAGGTCTAGATCATCATTTATGTGATGAAGTCATAGGAGTATGGTGTCTTAACTGAGACAGTGATGGAACTAAGGCAGTGAAGAGGATAATATCGTAGATCCCTCTTTTGTAAAAGAGAGAGAGAGAAAGAGATATTAGAAGAGAGGTCTTAGAAGCATAACTCAGGATAGAGTTAGAAGAGTAGAAAGAACTGGGATTCTATTGCAGTCCAATTTTGTAAAAACATTTGTATAGACACACATAGATAATAGAAAAGCATTTTTTCCTGCACATGGTGTGTTTATGTATTTGTGTTCATTGTTACACTTTTATATGTCATTCATGTTTTGAATGTATGAACTGGTGAAGTGTTTTATAAGTTTCAATTGTTTCATGTCTTTGAGTTTCGAGTGCAAGGAGTGCATATTTGTTTGCAAGGAGTATGTTGACGGAGGTGAGTTAACCTCAGAGAAGCTCAAGAGAGATACAGTTGAACCTTCATCAGTAGAAGTGCAAGGAGTGCACAAGAAGAACTCTGTGTTGAGTTCAAAGAGAAACCAAATTACTGAGAATTCTGTAAATCTCTACCAGGAAGGCATCAATCGAGTGAAAGTGTGCATACAGGGAACTCTTGTCAAGTTCAAGGAGTAGAGTATCAGATGAATATACTCACAGAGTTGTTTAACACCCTATGGAAAAGATCTGGAAGGTGTGCATTGAGCGGAAGGTTTCCAGGAGGGAACAAAGTTTTCCTTTGGAAGGAAATAGAAGGGCAGAGACCCTTAGGAGACTGAGTATATCAAAAATCTCAGAAGAGATAACACAAGTAGTGCATGGGAAAAAAACTTATTCTAAGCCCTAAATCTCAGAAGAGACAATGCATTCAAGAGCACAAGCAAGACCCAGATAGTTGAGTTCACAGTAGAAATTTCAAAGGTCAAAGCCTTTGAAAACTCACAAAATATTCCAAGGTGGAAAAAGTCAAAATATCAGGAGGAGGAGTGACAAAAACCATTTGATCGGTTATGGAAGGGAGCCTGGACTGTTAGATATACGTCCAATGAATGAAGGAAGCGCAGAGGAGAGGAACAGACCCAACCCGTTGGATCTGAGCAGAGAAGATCAATAACCATTGGATCTGAAGGTAAGTTCACAATACTTATCCCTTTTGTGCATGGGAGAGTGGACTCGTCAAAGTCCCAAAATACCGAAGTGAATAGGGACCATCCATAGTCTAGGGAGACATGTGGTGAAAAATCTAAGTTTTCATGTAAAATCACTCCGAGAGGAACGAGTGTGCAGGAGTTGAAGCTCCTGAAACCCAAAGACCTGAAGTAGATAGAGGTCGTCATATCAAGTGGAAGACATGCGTCAAGAGCTCATGTGTTTCGGCTGAAATCACTCTAGGAGAAACGAGTGCATAGGAGTTTGAAACTCCTGAAGCCCGAATAGTTGACACGCTGAAGATTCGAAGGGCCGAAGAGAATCTGGATCGTCAGATCCAGAAGGGAACATGGAGAAAGATCATGAACTCTGGGTGAAAACACTCCGGGAGAACGTGAAGAATGAAAGTTTGAGATCGTTGAAGCCCGAACAACCGAAGTAGCTAGGAGCTATTGATCTGTGTTGGATAGGTGTCACCAGATCATGAACTTTAGAGGATCATACTCTGGGGTTCCTAAGAAGTTGTGTTTTAGAATATCCTAAAGCATCGAAGCCCAAAGAATTCAGTGTTGTAGATCCCAAAGGAAAGGACGTGCATTGTCTATCTATGAGGGGATACGTGGAGGACGAAGATTCACTACATTGGATAGCCATTGGATCAGGGAGGACATGTGTCAGAGGATCCGACACTCTGGAAGGATTCACTATGGAGATTTGTGGTGGTTGAGATTTGACATTGTCGAAGGCTGAAGTCTCGAGAGGATGACATTCATTGATTTGGAAGTGGATACGTGGTGCCATATCTAGAATTATGTGTACAAAGAACTCTAGAGGATAGTAGATGGTGAAAGCGTCAAAGTCCCAAAGGAGATATCGATTGTTGATCATGGAGGAGGTTGAAGGACTATCTATTTGGTTGAGGAGGCCAAAGTCCCAAAGAGGGAGTAGAATCATCAATTGAAGAGGACATGTGGCAGATGATCTGCCATTTCAAAGAAATCTCTCCGGAAGAAATGAGAGTTTGAGAACTAAAACTCCTGAAGGCCGGAATCGCGAAGAAGATCCTGACCGTAGATTCAGGGAGATAGGTGTCAAACAATATTTCACTTCGGAAGATAGTTGTTGAGAAGGAAGAAAAGGTTGAGAGTTGAAACTCCCGAAGGGCAAAGAGTTGGAATAAAAAACAACTGTTGATTTGAACGGGAGTTACGTGTTGAGAGATTGTGAAGATCTGGGATCATGCGTAGAAGGAGGAAACAAGGAGGATAAATAACATCCGTTGATCGTGAATCATCACCAAGGGATTGGAGATCGATGGATGAGAAGTATTGTGGGGCCAGGACATGCTTGAATGTTAATTTTCCTTAAGCCGGCCGCAATTGGTACCACAGTTTTAACAAAGGGATACGTGGTAGCTGGAGGTGAATTGTGGGGCAAAAAGCGGGTTGGTCTAAAAGCACTCTTGCCCATGCCCACAATCACATGTTTGTGGAATTTCATAGCCCAGGGGTGTATGCAGGAAGGGGCTAGTGAAAAGGAGCTAGCGTCCGTAAATTGAAGAGCGCACAGACAAAGGGTGTGGGTATCATAGGACCTACGCCCAAAGGAGAAAAAGGGGCATGTGTATAATTGTTTTGGGTTCAAAGGGGAGCCTGAAGAGTCAATTTGACTTCGGTGAAAGAAAGATCCTAGACTGGGAGGTCGCAAAACCCTAGGAGGGTAGGGGGTTGCATCAACCAACCTTGGAAGACACCACCCCTCCCATGTAATATGAATCCCCCTTACAAGTTCCTTGCGAGGAACCCAAAATTTGTGTCCATGCCCTATGATCATAAAATGATTATGTTGATTAATAGTAGTAACACGCACAATTTTATTCATAGGAGAGTAGCACAAGAAACCCATTGTTATGTATGTCCCATATCTAATTTTCAAATTATGATAGCCAATGGTGGTACAATGAAATGGGATCCAATGTGAAAATGTGAAACTATAGATTGGCAAGTATTATCTCAAAACTCACATGTTTTCTATTGAAATGGACCATTATTATGATATAGTTCTTGGGGTAGAGTGGTTACACACTTTGGGACCTGTCACCATGGATTTCAAATAATTATACATGAGATTAACTTAGGAAGTGAAGAAACATACCCTCAAGGGGCTTACATATGGTTCCCTTGAAATTATCACCTCCCATTGTAAGGATAAATTGTTGAAGAAAGGGCACTCGGGTATTATTACACATTGCAATGACATACAAGTAGTTGACACTAGCCCAAAAGAAATTCATCTTGATTACCAGTTTATTCTCTCTAAGAATCAACAAGTATTTGAAATAACACAAGGTTTACCACCTACACGTGGGGAGAATGACTATGGTATTCCCCTCATTCCAGGTAGTCAACCACCCAATGTGCATCCATATCAACACCCTTTTGCACATAAAAACAAAAAAAAAAATATCATTTAGGAATGTTTGGAGGAAAGATTCAAACATCTTATTACTAGCCATTACTCATCACCAATGGTCAAGATATTAAATAATGAAGGTACTTGGTGTATGTGTCTTGATTTCTGGGTTCTCAATGGGTTTACCATCAAGAACAAATTTCCTATCCTAGTTATTGACGACGTCTTTAGATGAACTTCATGGAGCCAAGTTTTTCACTAAACTTGAACTTCATTCAAACTACCACTAATTTTGGGTTTTTATATTCTTTGTAGTGAAAGTCTAGTCGAGGTGGATCGGTAGACAGTTGATGTTGAAGGTCGAGGTGGTTCAACCGGGTAAAGAAAAAATTGAAGGAATTGACAACAAGTCGAAGGTCAAGGTGGTTCGACCATGTAAATATGAAGTTGAAGACATCGAAAACAAGTTGAATGTCAAGGTGGTTCAACCGGGTAAATTCAAAGAGGCCAAATGGTAAGAGGTCAATAGGCAGGCACGTGACAACCGACTGAAGACCAAAGGAAGGTCGACTGGTAGTCGACTAGTAATCCGACTTGGTAGTCGATTGTAACAGAATCCTGAGATTCATGAGATTTTTAGCCAATGATATACATGGATCTATAACCATTTTTGGGTGCCTTTTATTTAGTGTTTTTTCTACTGTAAATCCTATAAAGAAGGCATGTTGTAATGCTATAAAATATAATCAATAAATCAATCAATAATCGTAGAGTTTGTTGGTCATGCAGATGTAATTTGAATTAGCTACAAGGTTTTTCTTATGTAAGGAAAGAAGATATGATGTCTATTGTGTCTTATGTGTGGACCAAGGTTAGGAATGTAGCCTTTTATTCTGAATGAATAAGACAACAAGAGAGAAAAACTATCAAGGAATGTTGGTTTTCTCGGTTTGGGTTTCCAGGGTAAAATCTCAGTGTACTGTGTGTTTTCTTTGTTATTTACTTGCTTGACTAAATCTTTCTTCCTCTCTTCTGCTAGGTTTAGTGTGGAACTATTTCTCTTTTCCTAAAACATTTTATGAGAGCTTGGTTTAAAAACCTTGGATTTGAGCTAAAACCTAGGTTCAATAAGATTTATAAGTTAGAAATCTTTAAATATTTTGTTAAAGAATGGCGAGAAGCTCGGGAATAGAGATTGAAAAAGTCAATGGCCATAATTTTCATCTTTGGGAGCCTAAAATTGAAGATCTCCTTGTATATCGAGAACAATGGAAAACAATGTGTCCATGTTCCATGCTAATAGGAATGTTGATGAAAGAATGGGAGAAACTTGACAAAAGAGAAAGGAGTATGATTCGACTTTGTCTTGTAGATTCGGTACCATTGATTGTCTCAGGTCAATATTCGACCAAGAAAATGTGGTCAAGTTGGGGATCTTGTACCAGTCGAAATCCTTGGTAAATAAGTTATTTCTCATAAACAAATTGTATCTTCTGAGGATGAGTGAGGGAAGTTCGGTGACTACTCATTTAAATGCATGTAATACCATTATAATCCAGTTATCTTCTATGGATATTAAAATCACTGAGGATGGAAAATGTATTATCCTATTATGTCCTTTTCCAAACTCTTTGGATAGCTTAGTCATGACTATAGGGAGTAATACAACCACATTAGCGCTAGAAGACATGGTTGCATCTCTAATTTTAGAAGAAATGAGAAGGAAGAACATGGAAGGATATACCAAAGATGCTTTAGTGTTGAGAGGTCTACCGATTGATAGAGATAAAGGAAAATTATCCAACATAAAGCCTAAGTCGAAGGGCAATGGAAGTTAGTACAATATCGGATGAGAAGTAGTTGATTGAGAGAAAGACGATCCCACATAAGGGATGTGATGTGTACATGGCATCGAACAGTACACATTCAAATCAAGATGCTTGGTTGATCAACTCAAAAACATCCTATTATATGACACCACATAGATAATAGTTCTGTGAATATGAACAATGTGAAGGAGGAGACGTATTCTTGGGGGACTACTCGACAACCAAAATTGTTAGACGAGGAAGAGTTTGAATGATACTATAGGATGGTAGGAGTATAACCCTTCTTTGTGTGCTACACATTATGGGTTTGTCAAGAAACCTGGTATATGTCATCAAGATGAGTGATTCAGGGGTGCACACTCTATTTCATAAGGATTCGTGTAAGATGGTTAGAGGTGCGATGGTCTTAATTAAAGGAGTTCATATTGGAACCCTATACAAGTTACTAGGGAGTGTCGAATCAACTGGATGCAACAACATTGTTGTTCTTGAATTTGACTCGACTTCGACTCTACTCCACTCGACTTGGGATTAGTGGATTCAAATCGACTCGACAAGTCATCATAAATTTGACCCAACCATGCTATGACACAAGAGGATGGGACACATAGGAGAAATAGGACTTCGAGCTATGCATAACAAAGGTATGGTTGAATATTTTCTTTAATTTAATTTAGAATTCAACTTTTGTGAACATTGTTTATATGGAAAACAAAGTTGGGTGAGTTTCCCATCTGGAGAGACAAGGGAAAATGTGATTCTAGAGTTGGTTCATAGTGATGTGTTTGGAACTATTTCAGTGCCTTCACTTGGTGGATCCTTTCATTATGTCTCCTTCATATATTATTTTTCAAGGAAGAAATGGATATATTTCCTGAGGAAGAAATCATAGGTTTTCGAGAAATTCAAAGATTTTAAATCTCTTGTATTAAACTAGACAGATAAGAAGATTAAGTTGTTGAGAATTGAAAATGGTGGTGAATTCTGTGGAAAATAATTTGATGAGTTCTGTAAGAAGTGTTTCATAGCATGAAAAAATGCCTCACCATATACCCCACAACAAAATGGAGTTGTTGAGATAATGAACAAAACATTGATGGACAAGTAAAGGAGCATGCTCAATGGTTTTGGGATCGCACAAGAATTCTGGGCGGAGGCAGTCGACACTGCAAAAATCTATTTAATATGTCTCCTTCATCGAAGCTAGTCAAAAAAACTCCACATGAAGTATGGTTGGGTAATAATCCTTTTCTTTCACATCTCAAAGTATTTGGTTGTGATGCATTTTTGCATGTTCCCAAGGAAAATAGGAGAAAGATGGACACGAAGGAAATCAAGTGTATTTTCATTAGATACAAAGAAGGACTGAAAGGATATAAACTCTCGGATCTTGCATCAAGGAAAACATTGTACAGTTGACATGTGGTCTTCAAATAAGTCAAAAGTAAACACGAGCCAGAAGGAATTTTTCAGACTGAGAATAATTTAGAGAATGTGCAGTTTGAATTGGGGAATGAAGAAGATGATTCAAATAAGTCGACTGAATCAGAAGGAGAAGTGGAACAGCTAACCTCGGTCGTAAGGAGGTCAGAAAAGGTAAGAAAACCAGTGGAAAGGTATATTCCGCCCGACTTCCATTCTGCATTTGTGTTAACTTCCATCGATGATGAGCCCAAGTCGGTCGGGAAGGAATTCGACTCAACAAAGGGAAAACTATGGAAGGATGCCATGGTCGAAGAGATGGAGTCCTCGCACAAGAACGAGACATGGTACTTAGTAAATTTACCTAGTGGAAGAAAGCATGTTAGTAGAAAATGGGTATTCAAGAAGAAGATGAACGCAGCAGGTCAAGTCGAGAAATTCAAAACTCGAATGGTAGTGAAAGGATATTCCCAAGTCGAAGGAGTAGGCTTCAGTGATATTTTTTACCCTGTTGCAAAATTAACTTCCATTAAAGTACTAATGTCTCTGGATGCAACATTTTATACACAAATAGAATAGATGAATGTGAATACAACATTCCTACATGGGGACCTGGAAGAGGAAATCTACTTGAAACATCCTGAAGGATTTGTAGTAAAGGGAAAGAAATATTTTGTGTGCAAATTGGAAAGATCCCTTTATGGTCTAAAACAATCACCAAGGATGTGGTACCAAAATTTCGACACATACATCCTTAGTTTTGGTTTTGTGAGAAGTAAAGTTGATCACTCCATATACTCCAAAGAAAAAGGTGGGCATTTCATATATGTAGAATTGTATGTCGACGACATGTTGCTGATTGGAAACATCATGGATGAAAAACAGGAGGTGAAGAAGCATCTAACATCCAAGTTTGACATGAAAGATCTTGGTACAATGAAATTCATTATGGGAATGGATATTAAGAGAGATCAAGCAACTATAAATCTCTACTTGAACCAAAATAAGTATAATGAAACAATCTTGAAACGTTTCAACATGCAAGATTGCAAACATGTGAAGGTGTCAATTCCTATCGAAGGAATGATAATTGTTGAACAATGTCCAAGGACAGTTGAAGAAATAGAGGACATGGAATGTGTTCCCTATGCAAGTGTTGTTGGTAGTCTAATGTATGCAATGGTATTCAATCAACCAGACATTTCCCATGTAGTGGGAGTGTTTAGTAGATACATGTCGAGACCTGGGAATGAGCACTAGAGAGTTTTCAAGAGAGTATTCAGGTATTTGTGTCAAACAAAATATTATGCTATATACTACCAAGGAAAACCTGTAGGTGACAGTGAATTAAATGTACATGGTTTTGTTAACACTGACTAGGCTAGAGATCTGGATTGATGGAGGTCAACCCATGGATATGTGTTCAAAATGTTCGGTGGAGAAATTAGTTGGATGAGTAAGTGATAGTTGGTCGTCGCCCCGTCAACAACCAAAGATAAATACATGGCATCCACTCATCGAATCAAAGAATAAATATGGTTGTAAATATATGTTCATGAATTGGGTTTGAGAAGAGAGATATAAAGATAAGTTGCGACAGTCAAAGTGCAATATTTATGGTAAAGAACCATGCTTATCATTCTAAGACTAAGCACATTGATGTACAATACCATTTCATGAGAGACATGGTGGAAATAAACAAGGTGCTACTGGAGAAAGTAGACACGTTGGAAAACATAGAAAACTCTTTGACCAAGTCTATGATCAGTGTGGTGAATTTCTCTTGGTGCAAAGAGGCAATGGGAATTGGTTCCCTTGGTCTGTGAACAAGAGTTCAAAGTTCTCCCGGTTTCAACAAAGAAAACAACAAGCGGGAGAATGTTGGGTTGTTATATTATTTGCAGTGAAAGTCTAGTTGAGGTGGATCAAATGAAATTTTAAGTCAAAGGTTGAGGTGGTTCGACTGGGTAAATACAAATTCGAAGGAATCGACAACAAGTTTAAGGTCAAGGTGGTTCGACTGGGTAAATATGAAGTCGAAGAAATTGACAAAAATTCAAAGGTCGAGGTGGCTCGACCGGGTAAAGTTGAAGAGGTCAAACAACAAGAGGTCGACAGGCAGGTGTGTGGAAACCGACTAAAGACTGAATGAAGGTTGACTAGTAATCCAACTTGGTAGTCTATTGTAACATAATCTTGAGATTCACGGGATTTGTAACCAATGATCTGCATGGATCTGTAACAATTTTTGGGTGCATTTTCTTTAGGTTTTTTCCTACTGTAAATCCTATAAAGAAGTCATAATGTAATGTTGTAAAAGCTAATCAATCAATAAATCAATAATCATAGAGGTTGTTGGTCATGCAGATGTAAGCCGAATTGGATGCAGGGTTATTCTTGTGTAAGGAAAGAAGGTATGATGTCGATTGTGTCTTAGGTGTGGACCAAGGTTAGGCATGTAACATTTTATTCTAAATGAGTAAGACAAAAAGAGAGAATAACTCTCAAGGAATGATGGTTTTCTCGGTTTGGGTTTCCAGGGTAAAATCTATGTGTACTGTGTGTTTTCTTTGTCATTTACTATCTTGATTAAATCTTTCTTCCTCTCTTTGGCTAGTTTTAGCATGGAATTGTTTCGCATTTCCTAACAACTAGATCAAGATGAAAGAGCCAGAAGTCCATAATACTACTTTATATACACATGAAGGTCATTATGAGTTTTTGGTGATTCCTTTTGGCTTTTGCAATGCTCCATCAACCTTCCAAATCCTCATGAAGAAGATATTTCAACCATTCCTATGCAATTTTGTGTTGGTATTCTTTCATGATATTTTGAGATAGAAACAAATGTGGGAATATCATATAGAGCCTTGCAACTCCTACAAGACCACCAATTATTTTTTAAATGCTCCAAATGTTCTTTTGGGGCTTCATATGTTGAATACTTGGGTCACAATCTAAGTTAAGAGGGAGTACGATTTGATCCCAATAAATTCACATCTATGCAAAATTGGCTCGTCCCAACACCCTAAAGAGACTACATAGATTCTTAGGGATTATAGGCTACTACAAGAAGTTTTAGAAAAATTATGGAAAAATGGTTGCTCCCTTAACTTCACTACTAAAAAATAATTCCTTTATTTGGAGTGAGGCCATTGAACATGCCTTCTCATATTTAAAGGATTCCATGTGCATGACTCCAGTATTAGTAGTGCTAGATTTTACTAAGACTTTTGTCTTGGAATGTGATGCCTCGGGCAGAGGTCTTGGAGTGGTATTGATGTAAGAAGGTCACCCTTTGGAATTCACTAGTAAGTAGTTATTTTATCACAATTTGGGTAAATCTGCATATGAGAAATATATTGTGGCCATATTTCATGCAGTAGAGACCTCACGTCCATATATGTCACAAGGAAACATTTCCACATCAAGACTAACCATCATAGTCTGAAGTACTTTCTTGAAAAAATGTTATCCTCACTAGATAAACATGAGTGGGTCACCAAGCTACTAGGGTATGATTATGATATTATTTATAAGAAGGGTAAATACAATGTGGTAGTTGATGCCTTATCCTGATAATTTGAGGAAGATGGATCTCTCTTTTCCTTATCTTTACCTATTCCATGTTGACTTGAGGAAGCCCATCAAGAATGGTTGGAAAATGACACTATCCTTCAACTCATCCCTAGGCTTTAAAAATATTCCAACTCTTCTAAAGGGTATACATGGAAGCTAGATACATTGTGATATAAAGGATCCATTGTTCTAATAAAGAATTCTTCCTTAAAAAAATAATCTTAGAAGAATTTCACTCATCAATTGCAACAGGTCAATATAGATTTTATAAAACATATGAATGAACTAAGTGCTCATTATTTTGGGAGGGAATGAAAATCAACATCTAGGATTTTGTGGAACTTGTGACACCTACCAAAGAAACAAGGGGGAGACCATAAACATAACAGGGGCATTGAAACCTATACTAATCCCAATAGGTATATAGGATGACATCACTATGGATTTTATAGTGCGCCTTTTGAGAGTGGGAAACAAATCCGTGATCATGGTAGAAGTCAAACATGTCTCCAAATATGTTCATTTTTGTGCCTTACCACATCCATTTACCCCCTTCTTAGTTTCCCAAGTCTTCCTTTATCATATTTTTAAGTTACATGGAATGCCCACTTCCATTGTCTCAGATCAAAACCTTACCTTCACTAGCAAATTTTGGTAGGAGTTATTTAAACTAAAGGGTGCCTAGCTAAACATGAGCACTGCATATCACCCCCAAACAGATGGTCAAACTGAAGTAGTCAGCAAGTTCTTAGAAACCTTTTTGAGATTCTTTGCCTTTGAAAAATCACACCAATGGGTGTAATGGATTCCCCTCATAGGATGGTGGCACAATAAATCTTATCATGGAGCTGCCAAAATGGCCCCATATGAAGTTTCTTATGACCAAAAACCATTGTCAGACACTTCGTATTTACCAGGAACTTCCAAGGTTTAGGTAGTGGATCACACACTCCAAATTAGAGAAGCCATTCTCTGTGTACTAAAGGAAAATTTGGTTTTCACTTAAAATATAATGAAGCAACAAGTGGACAAAAAAAACTCCAAATATTCTTTTTCAACATAGGATCGGGTGTTTCTTCACCTTCAACCCTATAAAAAAACATCACTCAAAGACAAAACACCTCATAAATTAGCACCAAAGTTCTATGAACCCTATGAAATCATCTAATGCATTGGACAAGTGGCCTACAAACTATCTCTTCCATCCTACTCCAAGATTCATCGAGCATTTCATGTGTCTTGTCAAAAGAAGGTTGTGGGATCAAAGTGCAAGGTGCAAAATAGATTACCAGAAATTGATGAAGAAGGTTCCATTTGAATTCAACTAGAAACAATATTGGTTATCACTTAAAATACAATGAAGCAACAAGTGGACCAAAAACACTCCAAATATTCTTTTTCAACATAGGATCAGGTGTTTCTTCACCTTCAACACTATAAAAAAACATCACTCAAAGACAAAACACCTCATAAATTAGCACCAAAGTTCTACAAAACCTATGAGATCATCCAGTGCATTGTACAAGTGGCCTACAAACTATATCTTCCATCCCATTACAAGATTCATCGAGTATTTCATGTGTCTTGTCTAAAGAAGGTCATGGGATCAAAGTGCAAGGTGCAAACTAGCTTACCATAACTTTATGAAGAAGGTTCCATTTGGCTTCAACTATAAGCAATATTGGATACAAAAATTGTGCCATTGCATGATCAATGAAGTACTGATCTAGTGGAAAGACATGTCACTTGAATATGGAACATGGTAACGAACCATGATTCTGCAACAAATTCCTCATCTTTAGCCTTGATGACAGTGTTGCTTTCGAAGGGGGAGGGCATGCTAGGGTCCTTCCATAGCCTCCATACTTTAGGCTACCTAGGAGTTAGTTAATTTTTGTATGTGTCCATCATCTTATAATTCTTTCCATTAAATAGAAGTGGATAGTTATTTAATGTAAAAGGGTCCACTTTATAAATCCCACTAGGTAGTTGGTACCCTTTAGTGACGGGACCACAAGTAGTTAGGGTTTTTTTCTATTGGAAAGTTATTTAAAAAGATAGGAGACTATGAAATGTTTGTATTATGTTGTTGTGTTTGTATATCTTCTTAGTGAATGTTTTCCCCACCTTAAGAGGTAAGTGAACAATATTTCCTTCTTTGGATTATCTTAATACAAGGGTATCTCTTGCATATTTCATATTATTGTCTCTTGTATTTGGTTATTGCAATTATATTCTTTGTATTCTTGGTTGTAGATATATTAATGTAGGTATATTTCTTAATGAACACACCAAAAATTCAAACAAATTTAAAAAACATAAATACTAATTGAAGACATGTTGGTCGGTGGCCTCGTCCTAACCAACATTAAAGTGTGGGGAGGTTTGTTGATCGACATTCATGGCCTCTTTTTACTGATGAACAATACCCTCTTCTTTGAAATCTTATCAAGGTGATTTGAATGATAGTCAGTGAATAGAGGCAGTGGAGAGAGATATTCCTTGCACAAATTTAGGACCAAATTTCAGAGCATGCCACATTTTGCTTCAAGAAATTACAATTTATGTTTTTTTCTAAACAAGGAGGCTCATAATACTCATGTTCCAAGAGACACAATATTTTTCATTTTCATGAATCTTAGTGTATACCAAGAACAAAGTTATTCTTGGAGAGTCTCTTCATGCCAACATATAATTATTTGAACCTCCTATAAATCCCTGGAGTCCACGAGATCACTTGTAGGTAATAGAGTCAGGTGGGGACCAAAATGACCAGAACTAATTCATACACTCTAAATGAATTGTATATGTCACTTCACTTCCCTACATTCTCAAATATTCTGGATGCATAGACTGAGAGGGACCAATGATCAAGATCCAAGGAAGAAAATCTGTGTGTAGGGAGAAAGATGCCCCAATCCCAGAACTTTAATCCAGAAGAAAAAAAATAAATAAATACAATAATAAATCTACAACCAAATATAACCCAAAATTTAATCCTGAAGAAACTGAAGGGCCACAATCCAAAAACCAAATTTCCTATACAACATCCAAAGAAAATGAAAAAGTATTACTGAATTTTCTGATTCACTATTCTTCCAAAAAATTATGAAGACTGGAATGGAGTATACCAAAGGTCAAATTCCAATTAATAACACTAGGAAGCTAAAAATCAACTAGTAAAGGATGCAATTCCACATAGAACACATGCCCATTCCCAACACCCAAGTTACCAACCAAAAATAACCAAAAATACAGACCCAAATTAAGTCGAACCATATTGAAACTACTTGGGTTGTTCCAAAATCCAAACTCTGCTCATTCCATTATCCCACCTTGCAAGTGATATCCCATGATGAGGGAAACAAAGACCAATGTGAGGTTTAATTCTTGCATACAATAGATTTTGGATTGCATCCATACAAGTCCTTTCCCCACACTTGAATACAAATATGAGGATTGTTGTGACATATGTTTATTAAATGGGAAGAAATGTGGCTTGAAATTCAAGTGGGTTAAAAACATTAGGGAATATGAAAAAAATATGCCCCATTTTTTAATCATGACCCCTTGTGATATAGAAGTTGCTTCATTAGCTAGCCGATCAACCTGATTGTTTAGATATCTAAGCACATGATAGAATGAGACCCTATTTAGGAATTGATTTTTCTTATCAATTCTTTCAATGATTGAGGCTAGCTTGCTATCTTTCAGGATCATTTGTTGGAACATTGATTTGGTAATGATTCTAGAGTCTCCTATTATGATCATTGAATCTATATTAGATTTTATTGCAAGGAGAAGGCCCCTAGAATAGAGAATAAGATTCAACTTGATTATTGGTTGAAGTTCCTAGTCCCCAGGAAAAGGTCAATTCCTTTCTTCCCTCACGATTAAGAATGATCCCTCTTGCATATGTCACCCTTGAGGTTTTGTTTCAATTTTAAGGGTTAAGGAACACTACAAATAAAAATAATCCTTCTAGGGGTAGATGTAAATATGTAAGACAATCTTAAAGAAAATGTTGGAAATGTAATAAAGTTAGGCATAATTAAAACTAAGGGATCCAGTGATGCTCCTTCCACAAAAGGGAATACCTCCTTAGAACAAGGAGGGGATGTGTATTTGGAATGTAAAAGTACAAATTCAAATCATGATATATGGTTGATTGAATTAGGTGCTTCAATTCATATGGCTCATCATAAGGTGTGGTTTTGTGAATATAAAAAGTATAATGGAGGTGATGTTTTCCTAGGAGATGGATTGAAAACCAAAATCATAGGATGTGGAAGGGTCAAGTTATTGCTCAAAGATGGAAGGATTAAAAATATCCTAAGGGTTTTCACATTCCAGAGCCAACCAAAAACCCAATATTCATAAATAAGATGAGTGATGGGGCACACAAACTGTATTTGAAAATAAAACCTACAAGATGGCTTGATAGTAAATGGTGTTGATTAAGGGAGTTGAAATTCAAACTCTTTACAAGATGTTAGGAAGCACTATTACTAATGGGTGTAATATTTTTGTTGTTCCTAAGGGAAGAAATAAGGAATACATGGCCTCTACTATCCTTGGAAAGAAGATAATTCTATGGCATTAAAACTAGGACAAATTGGAGAGAAAGGCCTTCAAGCATTACACGGTAAAGGTATGGTTGAAAGTATGTATGATTTCTTATTAGATTTTAATTTCTATGAACTCTGTACAGATCATCAATAGAATTGGGTAAGATTCCCATCATGTGCTACAAGAGTAAAAGGAATCTTGTAGTTGATACATAGTGATATGTTTGGACCTATGCATGTTCCATCACTGGGTAAATTTATGCACTATGTTTCATTTATAGATGATTTATTGAGGAACACATGGATCTATTTCCTTCTAAAGAAATGTAAGGTTTTTATTACATTTAAAGAGTTTAGGATTTTGTAGAAAACTAAACAGAGAATTAATTAAAGGTGTTGAGGATAGATAATTGTCAAGAGTTTTGAGGAAATGAGTTTGAGGATTTTTGTAAGAAGTATGGAATAGTAAGGAAAAATACTACTCCATACACACCTCAAAAGAATGGAGTTGTAGAAAAAATGAACAGGACATTGATGGAAGAGATAAGAAGTATGCTTAGTGGTGTAGGCTTAGCATAGGAATTTTGAGTAGAGGCAGTCAATACTACATGTTACATGGTAAATTGAGATCACCTAGATCAATGTTGATTGATAAAACTCTGCATGACACATGGATTGGCAATCAAACATTTCTTAAACATCTTTTATTTTTTGGCTATGATGATTATATGCATGTTCCAAGAGAGAATAGGAGTAAATTGGATAATAAAGATGAAAACATATATCTTTATTTGTTATAAAGATGGTATAAAAGGTTACAAACTTTGGAACACAATAATAAAGTATGTTTTTTACAGTCATGATATGGTATTTAGAGAGGTTAAAATTATTACTAAACAAGAAGTCCAACAAAGAAAAAAAGAACCAAAGAGAATAGAGTTTCATTTGGTTTTATAGCCTTAATTTCCACCCTACAAGCCAAAAGGGAATCCAATAGAAATTGATAGCCAAAACACATCTCTTACTTGAGATTTAGGTTCTTTTGGAGGACAATCATGGGATAGATAGAAGACATCAAGTGACTATAGTCGTTGAACACATGTAGTGCAACAAATGACTATATATCAAACTTTATAGATTCGACACGTTACAAAGAGCTAATCGATGGGTGAGTTTTATCTTCATGGCATGAGCCTAGAAACTCACATCTTTCAAGTTTCTACTGGATTCTAGAAGATATAGAATCTCTCCCAAGCCTCTTATAAGGATATATATATAAGGAAGGAAATTCTTGAGCAAGGGGAAGGAAGAATCATTTGCAGAGTTATGTTGCTCAGTTACAAAGGATATTTTCCTATTCATAACAACCATAAATCGATTTTCCTAGCCTGATCAAGAAGCTAAGGAGAAGTAAGGAGAAAGGATATAGAAGGGAATTGCATCAACATACAAGGTATGAATTTTTTATGTATTTATTCTATATTCATTAATAGATAATTGGTTTTTCCCCAAATTGTTTTTGTTTTATTTGCAAAATTTTAGATCTGATTCATTTCACTATAGATAAAATTAGATACAACTAGATGTAGGATTCTGACACCAAGTAGAGAGGTGGAAAGTCATTGTTTGTCTTTTGTGTACAGGAAGAAGATTGTAGATATTGGAGCTGGAACTTCATATCTGCATCAACCAAGATATACGAAGGACAACCTATAGATTAAGGTTTGTTATCTCTACCACTCCTTAGGTTAATTATGAATCTATTTCTTTGATTGTAGGAAAGACATAGGAATCTATCCTTCTTTGTGTCTAGGATCAATAGGAAGATCCTAGGGAGATCTTGTTATTTGTTCAGTGAGATCCATGTGATATTTTTGGGACATGACTTTTGGGACCATTTTTGGGAAACTACGCATGAGTGCGCATATAAGAAGGAAGATAGTTAGTGCATTTTCAAGATCAATGCACGTGAAAGAACAAAGAAAGTTAGAAATCATTAGGCATTTTGTTTCCTTTGAAACAAGATAAGCCCTAATGTAAATGTATAAATATATAAGAGATTTTTGGTTGAAAGTAGTGAATGTAATGAGATGTTAGTAATTGAGAATGAAAGCAAGTTGTGTGTGATATATGTGAGCAAGTAATAAGATCTAAGTGTGCACTGTATGCACGGACAACAATGGAATTTTAGGGTATAAATAAGATATCATGTATGAGATCAATGTGCATATGTTGTAAGGAATGATTCTGAATAATAATATAAGAAGTTGGTCATTGTGGACATAGCCCATCTTGGGTAAACCGTGTTAAATATGGTGTCTTTGTGTTATGCTATGATGTGTTTTTTTATTATGTGTATTGCACACATATTATGGGTTAAATGGGGTGTTATATTATTGAATTTTCTATATATTTTACTCATTCATATAATGTTGTTGAAAGAGAGTTCTTTAAAGGTCTGTCCAGAAGATATTTGAAATCATTGTCTACATGGATCAAGATGTTGTTGTGTGACAAGGGGGTTATGAAGATGGAATCTGATTTCCCTAACATCTAGGTGCTTTCACACTCATACGGGGACTGGGGGATGAACAGGGGATGGTCTGAGTGTATAAGAAGAGGGATGCAGGAAAGAATGAATTAGGAATGAATGGACTAAGAATGTTGAGAGAATAGGAATGTGTGAAAGAAGAAGAGATTGGAGTATTGTGCAGTGGCAAATGATTTTGATATAATAGGAAAATGATTGTGGTTGAGAGAGAAGAGCCTTACAATGAGTTTAAGGAAAGAGGCATTAGTGTAGTACACTAGATCGAAGGAATGTTGCACACAGAGGAAAAGGAAAAATATCGTCATCTCGGTCCAATAGAAGAATATCCATTACATCCCACTCAGGCCAGACTCTGCGTCAAACCCACGACCCTATGTGCATCTCCGAGAACTGATATAAGATATGAAACTTTGCCACTTGTAGTTATTGAAGGAAGAAAAGATAGAAGTAAATGCAGTCAAATTAGTGGAAGTAGTACGACAAAAAAACTTTAGGTAGTGTCACCAAGGAATAATATTGCACACTACACGATGGTGAGATTAGAACCCACTTTGAGAATGCATGTCTTTCATGTAGTAGGTTCAGAAGATACATAACAACAATTGTTTGTATAAGAAGAAATATGGACAATGGAGAATGTCTAGGATGACGATGTGAAAATTGCATAGTTAGCGGTGACATTCAGAGACCGCACGTTACTCTGGTTTATGAAGTACCAGTCTACTTCTCTTGCGGGACAAGATAGAATGTTGGCAGACATTAGGAAATCTCTCTTAAAATAATTCCAGAAACCAAAGTTTGAGTCATAGTGTATTTCAGAAATGAAATAGATTCCAAATGAATCAATATGGGATTTTGATCAGAGATTCAATATATTGAAGGATCAATTGACCTTCCAGATTCCATATGAGCATCATAGGGAGTGGTTCATTGCTGGATTTATACCTCATATTTGATTCCCCTTGATGCAACCAAAGATTATGTGGCATTCTGAAGTGCTATAAACCACCATGAAATTGGAAGCATCCCATTTAGGATAAAATGGCGCAGGGATGGCTCAAGTTCAGTCGCAGTTAGCGAAATTGAAAATTCAGTTGTAGGATATTTCCAAAGGGAATGAAAAGCACAAAGAAGTCTGTTCTACTACATGCAGAACAAAAGGTCATCATAAGAATGAGTGTCCAATGTTTAGAGAATATTTGGTTACAAGATCCCCATGAGAGCAATGCCAAGAACTTATTTTGTAATTTTTGTAATTTAGTAGGACATGAAGAAAAGGAATGTCGCACATTCAATTTCATGAGAGAATGCACCGTGGATGCTTACAAATTTCAAGGGGAAGAAGGACTAGAAGGAGGGGTACCATAGTATAATAATATGATAGGCTACAATCAATGAGAAAGAGGAGGATTCAGAGGTCGAGGAAGAGGAGGATTTGATAGAGGAAGAGGACCGATTATTTGTTATAATTGTAACTAGCCTGGCCATTTGGAAAAAGATTCTCTAAATCCCTACACAATGTGAACATACTGTAGACAACTATATCATGCGACATAATACTATCTACAACTGATTGTGAAGTGGAAGGAAAAGAGGAACCAAATTTTTCAGATGATATCACAGGAAGAGTGCAATGATCAACCAAGGGTAGAAGTAGTTACATGTAGAGGAGTGAGAATAGGAGCTGATGCGATAGAACAAGGAATTTGTACTGACCAACGGGTCAGGAAAGTAACATAGCCTCCTCTGATGTTTGATCCTCGAAGAGAAAGAGATACCTACAAGTAAGAAATGAAGGACATATTATAAACAAAATTGGTAGCATTGACCTTGTAGCCTATGTATGATAGTCCACCTATGTATGACATGCCTCCATCCTATGACCAATCGATGACAGAAAGGACAATTGAAAAGGTAAGTACTCTGAAAAGTTTCTTAAAGAGTTTTTTAGAACTAATGAAGGATGAAATTGGATTGAACGCACTGTGCAGGATGATCGACCAATGCGCGCAAGATAAAGAAGAGCCTAGTGCACAACGATAAGTTAACCAAGTACAACGCAAGAAAATGGAGAATAGGGAATTTAGACTTAATACACAGGTATGGGATTACAATATGGATAATATAATTTTGGATCTGGGATCTTATGTGAATGTCATTCCGAAGCATACATGGGAAATGATGGGAAAACCTAATTTAATCTAGTCACCTATTTAGTTGAGGTTATCAAATCAACACAAGATTGTCTCGATTAGAGGACCGATAGGGGTGAATGTTAACATTGATGGAGTGCATAGAATAAAATATTTTGAAGTAATCGAGATAGTAGATGGTAGAAAACCTTATCCATATTTTCTTGGAATCGATTGTGATTTTTGATGACCAGACTACTATTGATTTGAAGAAGAGGAAAATGATCTTTAAAGTAGAATACTTGAGAGTTACTGCACCATTGGATCCCATGGAAGGAAGACGATATGTGGAGCCAGTGAAGGGAAAATAACTCGATAACCTTTATAATATGACCGCATGGATGGATGACTTTATTAATCCTAATGTTGAAGGTGTACTCAGTTGGTGAAGTATCAGTTCTTGCGCATCAGATTCAGACGAATCCATGGAAAATTGGAAACAAAGATTGCATGAGGTATCTACAAGGATATGTGCTCATATTACTCACTCATTACACTGTATTGGATCCGAGGTATGTGATCCCTTGAAGTATGATGAACTAACAAATGTAGATATTTTTATAAGAGAGTTTGAATTGCAAATACCATATCGACATATATTTTTATCTTTAGATATTGCACTAAAAGCGACTTCTGAAAGATGGTGGGATGCACATAAGGATATAATAGATGATTGACATCAATGCAGAAGGTTGTTATAGGTTAGGTTCGGAACATAAATTGAATATTCTGCGCATAATTATATTGTATTTAGTTTTCCTCTAGATCATCTTACACAATGCACTGCGACATGGACCTTAGTGCATGATAAAGAATGGATGCACTTATTTGTACACACTCTAGACATGATCCCGAGGAATTGGTATTAAGAACTGGAAGTACGTAGAGGAACAAAAGAATGGGAAGACTTGACTCACAACTTTAAGGTAACTTTCAATTTTGAAGATGATACCCCTTCAGTAGACACATCTCTATAGATTATCAAGACCAAGATATTTACACCAATATATTCAAAGATACCAGCAGCCTTATGTATTATGCATAGATATCCTATGACTATTCAAGAGGTTTTGGAATGCTATAATGTTTTTGGAGAAGATGAGGATGAAGACCCAAGGAATTTGCAAATACCAAAAATTGAAGGAGAGTGTGAAGTAGAGGGTCATGAACTTGAGTCTATCGAGTATGAAAAGATATTGAGAATGCACAAAGTGAATATTGGTACAAATAATAATCCCAAGTTCATAAACATTGGAGATTAATGGAATGAGGAAATTGTTGATTTAATACGTGAATATCATGATATTTTTCCAACTATATTCTTAGAGATGAAATGGATTGTTGGGGAGCTAGGAGAGATGAATATTCCTTTGAAGTCAGATGTGAAGCTAGTGAAGAAAAGACCATATATATTGAACCCAATATATAAGAAAAAAGTGAAAGTAGAAATAGATAGGATGTTGGAAGTTGGGATTATTGAACCTGTCACAGAGTTAGAATGGATCATCTTGATGGTGATTCATGACAAGAAAAAAAGGGGAATCAGAATTTTTTTGGATCTATGGAAAATGAATGATGCCTTCTTACATGACCTGTTTCCTATCCCATTCACAAATGAAGTTTTGGAGAATGTAGGAGGACATGAAGCTTACTCATTTATTGATGGATTCTCTGGGTATCACTAGATTAAGATCATGCAGGAAGATAGGCATAAGGAAACATTTGTGACATAATGGGGATGATATTGGTATACAGTCATGCGGTTTGGGTTGAAAAATGTACCATCATTATTCTCCCATGTGGTTTCAACAACTTTTAAAATATTCATTCATAAATTCCTAGAAGTCTATTTGGATGATTGGAAAGCATTCAGCTTTCTAAAATACCATATTGAAAATCTGAGCTTGATGTTAAACAAATGTAGAGGATTCTATATTTCTTTGAACTTGAAGAAATGCATTTTTTGTGCACCTTTTGGTATCTTGTTGGGTCATGTAGAATGTAAACAAGGACTTTTGGTTGATCCTGCAAATATTGTTCTTATTATTTATTTTACACCACCTACTTCAGTGCGATAACTGAGAGAAACATTGGGTCATACTGGGTACTACAGAAATTTTATTAGGGGATATGGGTATATCACAGCCCCGTTGGAAAAATTGTTGAAGAAGGAGGTCAAGTTCCAATGGAATGAGGAATGTTAGCAAAGTTTGGACACCTTGAAGCAGAAACTCGTTAGCACGCCAATTCTTGTATTTCTAGATTGGAAGAAGGAATTTCATGTCCATGTAGATGCATCATCTATATCATTAGGTGAAGTTCTATCTCGGCAAGGGGAAGGAGGTTTGGATCATCCCATTATATCTGCCAACAAAAATTTGTCAAATATTGAACAAAATTACACTACTACAGAGCATGAAGGACTAGAAATAGTGTATGCACTACAAAATTTTAGACATTATCTACTAGGATCACATTTTAACATGTATATGGATCATTCTACGTTGACATACTTAGTCAATAAGCCAATGTTGGGGGGAAGTTATGTGGATGGTTATTACTTTTTCAAGGGTACGAATTTGAAGTGATTGTGAAACCAAGGAAATCGAACTCATGACCTTATCATTTATCGCACATACTAACAGGGGAATATGCAGGAAATTTGGATGAAAATCTACTAGACGTGCACTTTTTCACATTACAGATGGTCGATGATTACTTCACAGATATTGTCCATCTCCTGAGCACAAGAGTAGCTCCACCCGATTTTACAGCTGGACAAAAGAAATAGTTAGTAGTAAAGGTAGCATAGTATTGGCTTATAGAAGGGAATTTGTATAAGTTAGGTGCAGATGGTATTCTCTGGCGATGTGTATTGGAGCACAAAAGACCTATGATATTATCATAGGCACATGAAGGAGTTGTGGGAGGCCACTATGCAAGGAAAGAAATGACTTAGACAATTTTTCACGCGAGACTTTAGTGGCCCACCCTTCATAAGGATGCTAAGGAGTTATGTAAAACCTGTGATGTTTATCAGAGAGTTCGAAATCCATCCAAAAGAGATGATATTCCTTTAGTACAAAAAGTTACATTGCAAGATTTTGATAAATGGGAAATTGATTTCATTGGAATGATCAACCCACCAAAAAAAAGGTCAAGAGAAAGATATATAATCACTGCGATGTATTATTTGACCCAATGGGTTGAAGAAGAACCTGTCATAGATTGCAGCGCAAATACTGCTGAGAGATTTCTTTTTGAGAGTTTTGTTACAAGGATTGGATGTCTGAGAATCATTATGAGTGATCAGGGGACTCATTTCTTGAATAGAATATGATTGTTTCTTTGACAGAGGAATTTCATATTCACCACCAAAATAACACACCTTATCATCCTTATGGGATTGGAATAGTGGAAGAATTTAACAATATTCTGGAGCATGTGCTGATGGATACGGAGCGTAATGTACGATGAATATGTAGTAAATTAGGATGGCTGGGGATTTGAGGATTCTTGAATTATTATGGGAATATTAGACTACATGTAATAAGATGATATGACAAATACCATTCAGTGAACATTTGAAATCTGCTAAGACAACTAAAGAGTGGCGAATCAGTTTTTATTGTGATTAAACAATATTAAGTCCTATTAAACCATTTTTAATCTTTCATCAAGTGACCATCAATATTATACATCATATGGACAATATAAATAATGAGAATCAATCACACATAAGATATACAGACATATTCTGAGGAAACCATAAAGGGAAAACCTCTTCTTCATCGAAATGATAAGCGATCTTTTAAGTTACGTACATCATCTATGTTTGAGCACCAACTCAAAGTGAGGCTACTACCTGTATTTTACAAGCTCCAACTTGTTGAGAGCACCAACTCTCTGGTTTCTCTAGCTTACTAGAAGGAAGCACCAACTCCACAGTTTCCGGCCAGCGGTGGATGGAATTATACTTACACTTATCTGAAGCACCAACTTGCATGCAAAAGCGCTACATTGTTTTCCCAAGCACCGCCACTGCCACCCTCTTTTCTAATACAACTAGATGGAAGCTGACTCCCAATATTCAAGCATCCAATTTGAATGTCGAGGACCTAATCCTCCTAACACCATGCTACTCTGTTTGCCAGTAAAATGATTGGATGACCAACAATGCAAAGTGTTTCAATTCTTACAAAGTCTCTTTTGTCCTCCGTGAATTCTTCTGTAGAAACCTGTCTGATACACTTGAATTCTTCTGTATGCTTCAAGTTGTTACTTAGTTTTCTCTTGCTTACGTCTATTCAGCATCGTTACTCTGCTTTGAGTTTTATCTCACTGCTAGCATGTAATGTCAGTCTCACACTGCACATCTTGTAATTTTCCCTTTCTTACGGGGTTCAACTCATTTTTTCAATTGAGAACAACCAATGTAGATCAAGCGCATCTTTCTTTATGCACTTCACACAACTTCAGTTACACCTCAAATACTTGGGCCAACAATTCTTCAACCACTTAATCACCAACTATCCAAGAACCATGATTAGGTTACGCTAAGCCCGAATAGTAATTGAAAGAGGATTAGTAGTAAAGATCAGCGGTAGCCCTTTGATCAAATTTCCATTTAACAAGAATCATTAGATTAAATACACAAGGTCTTGCATTTATCCCATATGCCGGTGGATTTGGCTGACCATGGGCCTAATCAAAATGCATTTTGCATTTCACATTTTGGTCATGTGAGAGGGAGGAGCTCGCGGAGCTAATGGAGCTTAGCTCCACTAGCTCCTCCCTCTCACGCTGACCATCGGCGGTGACCACATCCTACACCAAAAGGTGTTTTGAATTTCGTGAACTTGTGAACTTCATCAAGAAACTTTGATCAATGGTCGAGATCTCGAATGATCCGACGTCCAGATCTCATCGCGATCTCGGGTTCGAGGAGTTCCTGTGATGAAGGGTCTCTATACTTCAAGTTGCGAATGCTGAGATGGACCTTAGCAATTAGCTCCTTCCGCTAAGACTTCGATGATGTGACCTTGTCTATGACCACACGCCAGACCTTATCATGATTTATCATATTGCAAGTTGCAAGGTTAGAGCATTTCCCTCCTTTGAATTTCCGATTATTGAGAATGTGTCGCTTTCCATGTAATCCTCTGCATCCAGCGTTCCACGACATACCTCGATCGAAGGTCGGATCAATTCTTGGGATTTACGCGTATCTGAAGTTCTTGCACCATGTTAGTTGACTCCAGTAGCAATTGTGAGAATTCTAGTAGCTTGCCACATGTCCTTCTTGAAGATGGATGGTCCTCCTACTTCCAGGATTTATGAGCCCTCTACTCCTTTCACTATAAAGAACGTACAGGTTATATTGTATCCAATGACAGTTGGACACCACGCTCGGATCTAACGCCCGAAATATATCCTCCATATATGTTCACTCCTCTTGTCTACATTGAGAACTGACGGTCATCGAGAATTTTGAATGGGATCCAACGATCACCATTGCTCTTCATTGTTGATCTTTCCATTTCCATACCATTCGTTTGGCTACTAATTAATGATTATTTTTACCATGACGTAAGCCATCAATGACAAACATGCATTATAAGCCTACATTAAATATTTACCAACAATCTCCCCTTTGGCATTGATGGAAACCCATGAAAAACATGCAACTATACCCTTTGTAGCATCCTTGAAATTACTACCAGCATGGCATCTTGAAATTACCACACTTTCTCCTTTGACATCAATGTCAAGAGAAACCACCGCTCCCATGAGATCTTCGCGTTACATACTCCCCTATCAGCTATGATGGAAGCAAATGCAACATACATATTCAATAATGCATCCCCGGCCAGGGGTAGACACATTAAGGGCGGTAGTTATAACCCCAACTTTTTGACAATGATATCTAAAGGGGTCCTCTTGCGACATGAATTTGTAAAGATATCAGCTATTTGTTACGTGGAAGGAATATAATTGAGTTGAGCGACTTTGTTTGTAACTTGTTCTCTAAAGAAAATGGTATTTTATTGGATATTCTTAGTCTTGGAGTGACGGGTTCTTGGAGGCCACTAATTGCAGCGGTGTTATCGCGATTGAATTGTAGTGAAATAATATAGTTTACCTTGAATCACATAAAGGTTTGAATCATCTATCGAGTCGGCAAGTAGCAACAACAATGTATAACTATTACGTGATTTGATAATGAGATAGATCTTTGCTTCTTACTAATCCATGCACCACCAGCGAGTCACCGGAAGAAGGCACCTCAACAGCCCTCTTCTCTCATCCGCTGAATTGCCCAATCGCATATGAATAAGCGGTTAGTAGAATTCTATTTCCTAGGATACCATAGACCATATGTCATTGTTCCTTCAAGTATTTGAATATTCTTTTGGCAGCCAACAGATGACTCTGTTTAGAAGTCGTTGTGCGGAAACCAACCATTACGATAGCTTGCGTATATCAAGATGAGATGTTGTAGATGTCTGAAGGCCTATCATTGTGATATGTTCTTTGAATCGAGGTGAAATATCATCTTTCTTGATCTTGCAACCAACCACCATTGGTGTACTAATAGGAGTAGAATCTTCCATCTGAAATTTCTAACATCTCTTTCAAATATTTTTTCTTGAGAGATAAATTTATCCTGCGGAACTTTGTTTTACTTGTAAGACAAGAAAGTATGATAGTTATCCTATCATGGACACCTCAAACTCTATTTTAGCAGAGTTAGCAAACCATTGAACATATGAGTGGTTAGTACAACCAAAAAGTAATATCATCTACATAAGCCAAAACAACTAGTAAATTATCACTTATAGGACTTAATGTAGAGATTAGTGTAAACAATACCTTTCTTGAATCCTTTGTCTTGAGAATTTTCGATCTATAATACCAAGCTTGTGAACATTTGGATCCATATAGAGCCTTCTTCTTGTAGACATAGTTAGGATTATATGTCAATGAGAATCCTTTAGGTTTCTTCATATATACTTCTTCCTTTTGATCTCCATTAAGAAATGTTGACTTGCATCCATCGATACACACTTTAGAGTTCTTATGACATGAATATGAAAAAAAACATTCACATAGCTTCCAATCACTTACTTGGTGCAAAGGGTTTCATCAAATCTAACCTTCAACACACCAGCTACATGCCAGTAGAGCGTTTCTAACAACTTGTCGCATTCATTTTATTTTGAGCGCCATTTTGGAACTGTGGATTACGGTCTTGGTCTGGGAACAATTTCCCAAGTGTTGTTCTTCTCAATGTGATCTAGTTCTTCATTCGTAGCTCTAATCCAATCATCATGTTGGTAGGCTTCATAAAGGTACAGGTTCGTATAGATGAAAGAAACATGGGATTGTTAGATTAATCGTTTCATGCTTAATAAGAACTCCTTTATTTATATCTCCAATTATATCGATTTGTTTACTGGGATGATTCTTTCTAACAATTACGGTGGTTTTCTTAACTAACTGCGCTGGTTGTGTTAGTTAGGTATTTGTATCTTCATCGATTGGGATTCTTCTCTTTGATCAGGACTGTTTCGCCATTCTTTTCAACTATATCTTTTTGTTCTTGGTTCAACACTAACATTTCTGACTGGGATTTCTTAATCAACTTTCATGTCTATACAATCGATAGTTTATGCAACCTCATTGTAGCATCATGGCCTTTACTACTTGTTTGTAGCATAACCTAAGAATATACCTTCTCCAACCCGCTTTCATCATATTGTTGCTTGTGTTTCAATCATTATTCTTGATATAACATTTACTCCAAGACTTTAAAGTGGCAGTTAGTGGTCTTCCAAACCGCCAATTCATGTAGGGGTCTTTGTCAACTGTGTGGCAGAGGATGGTTGTTAGGGATATGAACAATTTGTATGTATTAACACCAATATGTCGAACGTATTTCATTTCATCATTCGTCGCTTACATTTTGTTGTCTTGATCTATTACGCCTCCTCAAAGCTTCGTTTGATATGGAGTCCTTGGGATGTGTACTCTCTTTTGATCCCATGTTTATCATGGGAACTCTTTGAAGTTCCATGAGCTAAACTCTCTCCTCCTCCATCGGACCTTCACTTGCTTCGTCTTTTCCTATTTGATTCTTAGTCGGAGCATGAAACACTTTGATTTTTTGAAATTCTTCAGATTTGCTGCTTTGGAAAGGCAACCCATGTTAATCTAGAATAATCATCAATAATCAGCATAAAATAGTTTTATTTTCATACCTTCTGCTTTTCTTGATGGTCCACTGCTCGATCCATATGTGTACTAAGCTGGAGAGGTTTTTAGCATGTTGAAGGAAGGTTTGGACTTAGTAATGCAGTAAACTTTCCTATCTGGCGGTTTAAAAACATAATCATATGGTTTTGATATCTTTGGAATATCCTTTCTTGTTTTGAGCTTGATTATGATCAAAATTCGGTGTCCAAATCTCTTACATGCCATAGCCAAAGGTGTCCAAGTCTCCTATGCCATAGCCAACTTTCATCATATTTTCTTAAGTGGCATTCTTCTTTTTCTTCTTTTAACACATAGACATTGTTTTCTGTTCTTATTCCTTTTGCAACCAACTATCCTGAATTCAGACTTTATTTTACAATATTTAGAAGTAAAAACCACTTCACATCCTTGATCACAGACTTAACTGACACTAAGAATATTATGTTTCAGGCCATCTACAAATAACACATATTGAGATTTTCCTTTTCCATTACTCAGACTTACCATTCCTTTACCTTTTATTTTTCCTGGTGCATTGTTTCCAAAAGTTACATTTCCTGATTTGTTTTCACTTAGATTTAGAAACTTACTTTTGTCTTCAGTCATATGTTTAGAACATCTACTATCAATATACCAGGGATTCTTTTTCTTTTGGGATGATAACACTAGTCCACACTTGTCATATTATTTCTTCTTCCAAACCTTGAAATTTTCAACAGTGGACTTCAAATCTAGCTTATAATTTCTTAAGCGAAAATCTGTGGCTTTATGTCCATAGTTATGACAGACATAACATTCTAGTTCACTAAATAACAGACTGTAATGATTGTTATGCTCATAACTATTATTATGTTTGTTTCTTAGTTGTCTCAATCTTTGTTGTGCTAGATAATTATTCCTTGAATAACTTGTTTGCTCATATCTACATCTTAAAGAACAAGTTATAGCTTTGTGACCAAAGTTAGAACAGAAAAAACAATATCCATAGAAACAAATTTTGTACCTAGGAAAACACTGTCTTCTCTGAGTGGATCAATTTCTTTCATGTTGATAGTTTCTCTGATCGATTCTGGTACCTTTTCCTTCATTCCTTCTTGGTGGCTGATTTTCTTTCTTTGTTTTTGCAGAATGGTCGTTGTCAATGATTGTAGATTTAACAAAATTGATGGGTTCCATATTACTTGGATGATCACTACTTGATCCTTCTTAATAGCCCAAGCCATATTTCAACTTTGGATTCCTTTGTTGATTCAGAATGCAAGTTGGTTCTTCTGAGGCTTTAATACTTGGAAGGTTTTGGTGATATAATGTCTTAAACTTCTCTATTTCTTGTATGGTTTTTACTATCTCTTCTTCTAAGGATTCACACCTCGATTTCTTCTCTGACAACTATTGTTTCAGTATGTCTTCTATTTTCTTTGCCTCTTCTAACTCCACTTTTAGTAGAGAAAATTTTTCATCAGGTTTTTCAGCATTCATTTTAAACTGCATCAACAATTGTTTTTGTTTTCTCTTCTTACATCTGAGTCTGTCAATCTCTTCCAAAGCACTGATTAATTCACCTTCCATATCCACCACAGCTTATTCATCACCCATTTCACCTCATGTGTGTTCATCATCAAGATCTCCCATATCCATAAGAATAAAATCATTCACTTTGTCTTCACATGATGAATCTCTATCTATGTCTTCTGAGGAGTTTTCATTGTTTGCACACAAACTTTTCTTTTTACTATATTTCTTGAATTTGTACTTCTTTTCATCATCAGAGTTCTAGTCATTTTTCTGGTGGGGACACTTAGATGCAAAGTGACCTATCTTACCACAGTTAAATCATTTGAAGGGAATCTTGCCTTGATATTTTCCTAATCCTTTCTTTAACCTTTTCACAATTTTTGCCTCAATATCATCTAAATCTGAATCAATATTCTTGTTTGCTTTAAAATATGCTTCTCTATTAATGGATTTATCTTTGTTGATTCTCATTTCATATGCAGTTAGTATTCCTAAGAGTTGATCAATGGACAGGGTCCTAATATCATTTAGTTCTTCTATTGCAGAGACTTTTGAATTAAATTTATCAAGCAAAGATCTTAAAATCTTCTGAACCAAAAATGATTCTTCAATCTTCTCACCAAGACCCTTCATGGCATTCACAAGTTCTTCAACTCTTAAAAAATACTTCCTAACTTTTTCATCTTCATTCATCTTTAGTTGTTCAAACTTCAATCTATATGTTTGAAGTTTGGCATCTTTTACTTTCTCATTTCCTTCATAGCTACTAACAAGTTTATCCCACATAGCTTTAGCAGTTTCAAGATGCATCACCTTTACAAACGCAGCTTCATCAAGTCCATTCAATATAGAATTCATTCCCTTAGCATTAAAGGTAAACTCTAACTTATCATCCTTGGAGGCTAGCACAATAGGATTTGTATATCTAGTCTCTACTATGTACCAAATGTCAGCACCTAAATCCATTAAGTATGTTCTCATTCTAACCTTCCAGAAGGAAAACTTTGTTCCATCAAACAGAGGAGGCTTAGTGGCTGAAGTCCCTTCATGACTTGTCATGTTTAAGCTTATAGATATACCTTTGAATAAAAGGAACTGGCTCTAATACCAATTGTTGAAATTACTAAGACAACTGAGAGGGGGGGGGTGAATCAGCCTATGCTTAAACAATCTTAAGTCTATTAAACCATTTTTAATATTTCATCAAGTGACCATAAATATTATACATCATATGGACAACATAAATAATGTGCATCAATCACACACAAGATATACACAGAGACATATTTTCACGAGGAAACCCATAAAGGGAGAAAACCTCTTCTTCTTTGAAATGATAGGCAATATTTTAAGTTCTGTACATCATCTATGTTTGAGCACCAACTCAAAGTGAGGCTACTACCTTTGTTTTACAAGATCCAACTTGTTGAGAGCACCAATTCTCTGGTTTCTCTAGCACCCACTAGAAAGAAGCACCAACTCCCTGAGTGTTCCAGCACCGACTAGATGGAAGCACCTACTTCCACTTATACAAGCACCAACTTGCATACAGAAAACTCTGTGTTTTCCCAAGCACCACCCTGCCACCCTATTTTCTAGCCACAACTTGATGGAAGCTACAACTCCCAATATTCAAGCATCAACTTGAATATCAGAGGACCACAGTCCTCCATAGCACCACCCTACCTCCCTTTTTATAAGTAAAATGATTGAATGACCAATGATGCAGGTGTTTCAATTCTTACCACTTCTCTTCTGTCCTGCAATTCTTCTATGCTTCTATCTGTTCTACAATTCTGCTATGCTTCAAGTTGTTCTGCAATTCTGCTCTTGCTTCTATCTGTTTAGCATCTATTACTCATCTCTGAGTTTTATCTCACACTGCGCATACTGTCGGTCTCACACTACGAATACTGTAATTTTCCCTTTCTTACAGTTCAACTCATTTTTCATTCAGAACAACCAACCATAAACAGTCACTGCGTATTCCTTTTATGCACTTCACACAACTTCAGTTACACCTTGAATTCCTAGGACAACAATGCTTCAGCCACTTAATCTCCAACTGTCCAAGAACCATGATTTGGTTCTGCTAACTGAATCATAACTGAACAATTAATCGTAAAGATCAATAGTAGACCTTCGATCAAATTTCCATTTAACAAGCATTGTTGGATTAAATCCACAAGGTCTTTCATTTATCCCATATGCCCACTGGCTGTGACCATGGGCCTAATCAAAATGCGTTTCTCATTTCGCATTTCGAAAATCCTGTGCGAAGGGTCTCGATGCTCCAAGTTGCGATCCCCGAAATGGAGCTTAGATCTGCTAGCTCCTCCCTCTCACATGACCATTGACGGTGACCATAGCCTACACCAAAAGTTGTTTCACATTTTGCAAACTTATGAACTTCATTAAGCATGATCAACAGTCCAGATCTCATCACGATCTCACGTTTCAGGATTCCTATGATGAAGGGTCTCGACACTCCAAGTTGTGATCCCCGAAATGGAGCTTAGCAATTATCTCGTTCCCTTAAGCCTTCGACAATGTGACCTTGTCTATGACCAAGGGCCAGAGCTTTTCGCGATTTCACATATCGCGAGTTGCAAGGTTAGAGCATTTCGTTTCTTTGACTTTCTAGTCAAAGAAATGTCAATCGCTCACCATGTGTTCTTTGCATCCAACAATCCACAACATACCTCGGTCCAAAGGTCCAAATCAATTCTTTGGATTTCACATATCGCAAGTTCCCACACCATGTTTCACTGACTCCTCCAATATGCAGGTCAACAAAATTCTAGTCACTTGCCATGTGTCCTTGTTGAACATGGACGGTCCTCCTGCCTTCGAGATTTTGTAGGCCCGCTTCATATTGCATGTAAAGACCATGCTCCTTCTTATGGATCCAATGAAGGTCAGTCTTTGGGCTTAGATATGATGCCTGAGATCTATTCTCTTCTACTATGTGCTCCTCCTATCCGAATTCAGATCTGACGGTCACCGAGAATTCTGAATGGGTTCCACCGATCACTATTGCTCTTCACTATCGATCTTGCCATTGCCATGCCATTCTCACTGCACTATTGATCTTGATGATTTTTGCCATCAATGACATCACCATCATTGACAAACATGCATACTTTGCATCTGTCTGAAAACATGACAACATTAGTATATGGTCAGGAAGCAGTTATATCCATGGAACTCATTGTGCCAATTCTGCACATTGTCTCACTAACAAAGCTCATTGATTCTGATGCAGTAGAGAAAATACTGTCAGAGATAGTAGAACTGGAGGAATATAATTTTTTTACAAGATTTCATTAGCAGGTTCAAAAATCATGTGAGAAGGCATGGCGTGACAGACATATTAAACAAAATAAGTTGCAGATGGGAGACTTGATTTTTCTCTATGACAAAAAAAAATTCCAACACCCTAGAAAGTTCCAAATGAACTGGTTGGGCCCCTACGTGATAATATTTGTGACAGAGGCATGTGTTTTTCAATTGTAGAAATTGAATGGGGGAATCATGGAAAGGATCGTAAATGGTAGTTGATTGAAACTGTATAGGGAAAGTCATGCTTCTACGAACTAGCCTGACCACACAGTATGTGTACTATAGTATTTGTATTATATTGTATTATAGAGAAAAATAAAAAGAAAAGAAAAAGTAATAAAAGAGATTGAGGCAAGCTAAAATAAACATTTGGAGAGATAAGAGAATTGAAGTTATGAATCATGCAGTGTTCAAAGAATCAAAGATGAATAAGAAAATGTCATGGAAAGGAAGGAGAATTGAAGAACCAGGACAAAGATCTACGTAGATGACGGGAAATGAATTAAAGAGAAAACATGATGGCAAGACGATGGGAACACATATCATAAATGAAAAGTGGCGATGAAGATATTGAAAGAGTGGAAAATATAGACCATGATCCACTGGATAATCTGAATTTAATGCAGAATATGGAAGGAATTGAATGTGGGTACACTTGGATGGGACTATAGGTTTGGACGTGAAGAGGAAGATAATAGTTGGAAGAAAGATATAAAATTAGAGCAAGGGCGATGAAAAAAGGTTATTGTTGCATAAAAATTCGAGAGAACAGAGAACCAGAGGAGATCCAACACTAAAGAAAGAGAGAGTCAAGTCTATTGAATACAGATCCAAACTTCAAGGATTGATGGTGCCACCAAATGCAATAGCATCTACATCAAGGAAAAATAAGTTGTATAATAAGAAAGCAAAAGTGCCAGTACAAGAAGAAACTCCCGAGGAATTCAATCTGGTCAACTTTCCCAGATCGTATGTGCCACCAAGAAAGCCGACAAAAAAATAAATCAGAGTATAGAAGGAGGCCAAGTATGACATGTTTACACCAGTGATTCCACCTGGGGTCATTGTTAAGGGAGATATGTTAGGTGAAATAAGGAACCTGAGATATTTAGTTCATGACTTGGAAAATTTAAAAAAATTTCCATAGTTAGCACGAAAAAAGTATTTTCACATAGGAATGAACCCCATATCACTTGTAATCACAATTGAGCCAAAGGATTGGGAAGCATGTTTGTAGTGAAAAGGAATACTAAATCTTTTGGAGATACCCCATTTTGGCAGGAGCGTGGAGATAAACATTTGTGTCAAATTATTGTTGATTTGTGTCCATGGTGGGCTTTTATAGTTGGACAGAGAAGTGTTGATCGACACACACTTGATTGTGTAGATTAAATGATTTCCATCAGCAAGGGAAGACCCTCTACCATTGTTCACAGACAAGATGCAGGAAAAATCCTTAGTAGAAAGAATGAAGGAAAAATATGGCACATTCAAAGGAGAACGCAGACAAGACATCACGAGAATCGAAATAAAACACCATAAGGTTTGTGACATGGGTGTTGGCCTATAAGCTACTGAGAAAATGTCGCAAGGACCAAGTGCCACTAGGAGTCATAGCAACAATGGAGAAATGTGTAGCAGGAGTGATGATGAATCGATAAACATTTCTCATGAATCAGTTTTTAATGGACTACAAGGGGGCACAAAAGAAAGACATATAGTTCCATTATGTGTGGTTATTAATTTTGATAGTATTGATTACTTGGAGGGAGCCAGAAGAGATCCAGTTCCTGGAAGGAATGCATAAACCATTCTTGGCGGTAATATATGTGTCATTGTGGCATATCATGCATAAGAATAGATAGTTGGACAATAATATAAGATTCTACATCTATAAGGAGACTATTCGGCAATGCATTCAAGACATGCCCTACATTCAACCGCATATAGTTGAAGATTATAAGAAAATTGCATGATTTAAGGTAGGGAAACACCATATGTATATTTAAGCAAAGAGAGATCCATATAAACAATGGTTTCCAAAAAATTACAGTGACAGAGAGAGACATCAAATAGATTGTAAATGATTGGGATGAAGAGTGGAGAAACCCAATGACAAAAACAATGCAACAAGAGACACAACTAGAGAAGGAGACACACGAACCAAAAAAGGATCAAGAAGAGGAAGAACAAGAACAAGGAGAGAAAGGAAATGGTGAAGGTGAAATTCAAGAAATCCCACCACCCATTGGAGAAAAGAGGAAGGAACATCTGAAGGAACAAACACCACACAAGCATAAGAAGAGGAAATCATTCAAGGAAGTAGCGATCCAAGCATTAACGGAGGATGACTTAGAGAAAATCAAAGATCAAGTAAAGGAAGTAATAAAAGAAACATTTTTTTGATCTGCATAGAAACATGAGGAGATTTATATGACTGTGAAGGCACAGATAGTGACACAACACCAACTTTTGGAGGCAACCAAGATACCACCAGTCGAAATGGGAGAAGAAGAATACACTGAGATTACAGCCAAGATGACAGAGTCACAACCAAAAACATCGTGGATACCATCAACTTCAACAGAGCGTAGAGTAATGAAGATATCAACAGGGGCATTAGAGTTCCCATCAATAAATATGCAAGAGTGTGAACAAGCACTAAGTCATATTTACTTAGTGTTGTCACATCTTCCTATGAACATGTTACACAACTTGTAGTCAAGTGTAACACAGGAAATTCAGTTGTGCATGGAGTCGACTACAATGGAGTTGAATATATTCAACAAGGACAATGAAAAACTACATGTTGAATATAGTAGACTAGTGCAAAAGTGGGATGAGGTTGAACAGAGAGAAGGAAGGTTGAAAAATGCAGTGCAAGAAGTATACAACAACTTCCCAGAGATACCAATGGAAGTAGATACTCCATTATAAGAGAAAGTGGTGAAGATATGTGAAGTTATTCAAGACTTCAACGTGAATATTGTTTACTTGGAAGTGTGCACAACACCAATTACTCCACCCGAAGAAAGACATCAAAGGGAGAATAAAAATGAGATGAGAGTGGAAAGAATTAAGATTTTGGATGAAGAATATGTGAAGCTATATGAAGAAAGCACATAAGTATGGATTCATTTACTGGATAATGCAGAGATACAAGCATTGGAACAAAGGTTACATACTACACAGGAGAAGGCATAGAATATCAAATATACAATTAACACTCTACCACCAATAGAGTGGATGACTGTAATTATTGAGAACATGCAGTTGAACCAAGAGATAAATCAAATCAGGATGGAAAAGAAGAATATTGCGCAGAAGTCAGATTCACTGCAGGAGGAAGCCCTTAGAGTGACAAAATAACTTGTGGCAATGTAGGTCATAGTGAAGCAAACAACACAGGACAATGCATAGAAGTTGAAGAACCCTATTACTACATAAATGAAATAAAATATTTTGGCGCAAGAAGTGCAATCAAAGGAAAAGATCACAACTGCAAAGGATACTTTTGAGAACCTCATTGCAACATTGAAGGGAGTGAAACAGAAGAACTGAGTGGCTCAGGACGAGCCATAGGTGAGTGTTGGAGGCCTATTGGGACAGTACTTTTGGGACCATTTTTGGAAAACTGCACAAGAGCACGCACAAAATAAGGAAGACAGTTAACACATTTTTAGGATCAACGTGCGTGAAAGAAGAAAGATAGTTAGAAATCATTAGGCATTTTAGGTCCTTTGAAATGGACTAAGCCCTAATATAAATGTATAAATATGTAAGGGTTTTTTGGTAGAAAGTAGTGAATGTAATGAGAACTTAGTAACCAAGAATGAAATTAAGTTGTGTGTGATAGATGTGAGTGAGTAAGAAGAGATAAGTATGCATTGTATGTGCGAATGACAAGGGAATTTTTGGGTATAACTAAGATATCATGTATGATCGCAGTGCACATATGTTGTAAGGAATGTTTTTGAATAATAATATAAGAAGCCAACAATTGTGTATGTATCCCATCTTGGGTGAACCACGTTAAATATGGTGTCTTTGTGTTATGCTATGATGTGTTTGTTTGTTATATGTATTTCATGCATATGATTTACTTATGTTATTATTCATCTGTTATATGTTTCTGGGCACACGATATAAGATATAATGAATGTATGTTAAGGATAATGGTTATGATGAATGCCTCACATCCCTTCATGACTACAGAAACTTGGTTCTTGCAGTCCCCATAGATACCTCGGGTGAGACTTCACCTGCTTGTAGGTGATTTCGAAAGGGCCGATATCTTAGGGTTTTGTTGTTGAATTAATGTTGAACCCTAAATTTGGCCCCTATGTGCCAACAAATATTTTCCCCATAACATAACCAATGACTCCACTGGAGAAGGATCTTTTGATTTTTCTCTAGAATCCCTTCCCTAAATACCCTATGTTTTCTGTTTGTAATTCATTTTATCTTTCCTGTATTTTTCCAGAGGTATCTATATTTTAGATATAGTAGATCTGATACAAATATGGTAGATCTGATACAGATCTGAAGCATATTCTTTTTGTAAAAACCATTTTTTTTTTGCGTATTCAATATTTGAAGTATAGGGCTCACTGCGACTATAGTCACATGTTGAACAACCTATGTCCCATGACTATCTCACTAAATTGGGAAAATTGCATAATTTCCAAGATTCTGAGATCATATTTTATCCATATGGTCCTTGAGGTCTCTTTGGATCTATTTTGTGAAAGGTTTACCTCTATTTTAGTTTTCTGGTCACACAATTTATCTTCATTTGTTGTTTAGAGTGTGATTATGTGATTGGTTTTTTGATTTATTGGATAGGCTTGTTTGTTGTCTAGTGGTCTTGTTAAGTTGGGTAGTGAACCCAATAGATATGAACAAATATGGTAGTGTGTGATATATATTGCATTAGTTTTCCCTTTTGTAAGTGTTATGCATTACTAGATCTATCCTTTGAAGTGAGTTTTAGGTGAGATCTTTCTAGTGACATTGGAGTGGGATGTTTAGCATCATTTTCAATTTACTATAGCCCTCTGTTTGTTGCTTGTTGGTTTCCATTTCCATTTATATTCTTGATTAATCTAAGAAACATTTTGCATTATATTTGAAAAAAAAAATTTGCATTCTTGTGTGCTTTTGAAGCATTAGAATCATAGTGCATTATGACAGTGTTTGGATTCCATTTTGTAAAATTTTAGGTTTTAATTGTGTGTAAGGTTGCTTGGTGTGTGAGGTTGTGTTTCTAAAATTTTCAAAGAAAAGGAAAAAGTCTCTTTCCCTCCCATAGCTAGATTTCATCGAAGAGAATGAATTTCATTGTCATCTTTGCATTTGCTTGGTTGGGTCAAGAGTCACAACATCACCAAAGTTTCATCCATCTCCCTTCGACTTAAACAACAACCATTAAAAATAATTTGTGTAATAGAAAATTAAGTAGACACTTATCTTTGATAGTGAGCCAACATTAGATAGGTTTAGGCCATGGGATTAGTATTGGAGAGTAAATTCTCCAAGGCCACAAAACAAAACTAAGAGTCGTTAAAGACTGGAAATCTATTCTTGCAACCAGTGTGTCAGGAATATCCTCTAACATATGAGTTAAGAACGAGGTCACATCGAGGCAAGTAGGGATATTACCCAGCTCTTCTTGTTTTGGTTTTTTTGGTATCACTTCGATTTCTATGTATATGGGGGTTTTGTTGGTGTAACGCCTTTAGAGCTTCAGGATTAGTTACCCTACCCTCACATGCGGTCGGACCTATGACTATTCTCCCAATCATTGATTGTGAGTTGGTATCCTTAGTGAACTTTCCTAGGTATCCACAGAGGTGACTGCAGGTGGCATGTGCTGGTAGTGCCTGGGGTAGACGTTCATTTATGGTCTCAATTCCCCCGAGGGGTTTCCACCTTAACAAAGGGTGCTTGGATTGGTCAATAGTTTTTTTAGTATATCGTCACAATTGGTCCTCATATCTTCACTATCTAATCATGTGGAGACTTCATCTCCGCCATAGGGTTGGTTTTCTGAAGGCCCCCTAAGCCATTTGTTTTCTTACTGTTGTCCTATATTTAGTAAGGGTTTGATCTTTGATTTATATTCTAGATCATCCTTAGTTTGAATTGTGTTTTAGTTTTCACATAATATTTTCACTGTGGCCAAATCACCGCGTCAGTCTCATCAGTTACGAGGACTTGAGCCAATCACAGAGGTGCAACCACCTCTCAAGCGGTGCGAGATAGCTGACCATGAATTTGAAGGGTCTTATATTTGGTTTGACAAGACTGGTTTGGTCAAAGTTGAAGTGGTAGATGAACGTCCTCCACCAAATTTTAACCCTTTTTTGACTGAGCTAGATGCACCCATACTTTTCCAAGTAAGGGAGATTTGTAGTGAGCCTTTTTCTTTATTTATCAATCCTCCCACCATGTCAGGACCAGGTGTTTAATCTAGTGTATCGGAGCCATCAATCCTATACTCAAGTGGGATTAGGAGAAATCCCCTCAGGGGCATCCTCATGATGCCCACATTACCAACCCTTAGCTCCATTGGATCTACACTATCCATGCCTTTTTCTATGGGTCTATCGATATGGGTTACGTTGGCTATGTATTCCTTTCCATCCGTTAGTATACCTAGTGTTCCTATGCCCATCCCTTCCATTATGATGCCCACATATGGATCTTCTTCTAGTGGGTGGTTGAGCCTTCCACCTCCACCAATCCTATGAGTGGCTTGGAATTATTAGGTGTGGGTTTACCTTTTGGGTGGAATATTTCTAGTAGTTTTGATCTTGTACCTAGTCAGGTTGGGGTTAGTAGTATTTTTAGAGGCTTCAATTTTTCATGGGTCAAAACACCCTTCCCTGGGGGCACATCCCTTAGGGGAAACTTCTAACAATGGGGAGGATTTCCCTTTATTAACACATCTAGTTTTGTGGTATTCTTCCTTTGGACTGATTTTCGGAACATGTTTCATGAAGGGTATACACATATACCTGGGGGAATCCCCCTTGGGGACACATCTAGTCTGGGGAGCATCCATGCTCCTGGAAGTGCCACCATTAATGGGGGTACTCACTCTTCAATAATTACTCAACCCTTTGGTAGTACAATTATAGAGGGACCGCAAGGTTCAACTGAGACATCAAATACTTCACCGACCTCCCAGTGTTCATTTGATCACATGTCATTGCCTTTCCTTGTAATGTTAGACTTTCCTGATTTGTCACAATTTACAAATGACCCTATAGCCCATAACCCTTCATGGTCAACAATGCCTTCCAAGATTCCATCAGACATACCAAAATTTGATGATAAATCAGGAGAAGACCCCTCTACACACATTATGACATATCACTTATGGTGCTCATCCAATCCTTTAATGAATGATTATGTGAGGTTGTTTCTTTTCTAGAGATACCTAAACAAAGATGCCACCAAAATGGTACATTGAATTACAAGGTGGTTCTTTTAAAAGCTTCAATGACTTAGCAATGACATTCCTTACACATTACCAAATTCCGATTAGGTATGAGATAGGAACAAAGCTCTTGAAATCACTGCTTTAGGATACATCCAATCACATTTCCGACCATATACATGAGTAGGTGTAGGGTGATCAATAGAAAAATCCCAGATAATCTCTTGATGGAGAGGTTCACCAAATATCTCCTTCCACCTATTGCCAAGGATTTAGCTATGGTCGGGGTGACTACCGAGGAGAAAGGTATCATGCATGCCCAACACTTAGACTTGATATACTCTTAGTCGGGTACCCTTTATGACATTATTTTTCATGCTCCTAGGCCATTAACTGATCCAAAGAAGCCAAACCCATGACCCCATGTTGATGGTGTGGTTGGTTCTCTCTCCCATGTCTCTCTAAACCAGTTAACGGACCATATGGGTCACATGTCTATCTCGGATTCTGGTAATAATGCTCAAACTGTCAAGGTCCATACTCACACCTCCGAGGTGAATTCAATGTTTTTCATGCAACCAAAGAATCCTCAATAGGATGGAGGAAAGAAGAAGAGGAATAAGAATAAAAATTTCAATTCTGAGAAAGGGCTTGCTCCCAGCTAGAACACTCGGGAGGGGTGCACTAATGTGAAGAAAAATAGTTGGTTTCCTTGCATGATTTATGGGGAGAACCACCCTAATAATGTGTTCCCACAGAAGGATGAAATCCATTGTTATTTTTCATAGCAGAAGGGCTCCCAACAACCTATTGTCTTAACTCATACTTTCCCTTATCAACCTCAACATATGGTTAATGCAAATCATGCCCCTCAGCAAGGTGGCATGGAAAGTACCGCTCACCATGAGGGGTCTACCTCAAATTATTCCATATTTGTGTGTGATCACACAATCAAATTTCAGACTCGAGCCAAAAACTATGACATTCCCGAGCCTTCTCATGTTGCACCGGAACCAACATCTTCTTTCCAGCCTAGTGTCCCTCTTCAAATTGAGAAACCATATTTTGACACACTAATTCACCCCATGAAGGGAATTATTAGAAGAATGACACATAAACTGAATACACAATATGCTCACAACTATAATATTGTGGAATAATTGGCCCAGGAACCTTTTTTGATGTATTCTCTCAAAGTTCTCCAAAGCTTCCTAGTGCAGCGGAAAGCCTTGTTGTCTTCCATAGGTGGGGTTGATCCCTCATAGTTGTAATACCTCAAAGATGTGCCCTAGTTATATTATGTATTGTAATTATGTTTATAAGCTGGTGAGCCAAGTGTATATAAGCTAGTGGTATTATGTGTTATTTAGGATGGAGAGCTTAGGTGTTAAAGGCCAGGAGCCTGGTTTTTGTATATATAATTATGCAGATCATTAATAAAATATAAATATCGCTACGTGTCAACTGATCACGAAGAAAGAGTGATGGGGGACTAAGCTTCCACAAGGTTGGGTAAGGGAGGAGGCTAAGTGTGTGGGCCTAGGGGCTAAGCTAGGGGGCTTACCTCTAAAGGGGATAATAATTTATTATTATTTCCTTAAGGTTAAGGTGGACATGTTGAATGTTGTCCTAAGTTCCTGTAAAGGCAACGTGTGCTAAGTGGAAATCATGCAGCACCAGGATGACAAGTGTCGACCTGGGCACATGCAGTTAAAAATGATGAGTCAGTAGTGTTGGGGGTTTTTATGTCATTTTGAGATCCTCTGCCTGAGTTCACGGGGATGAAGTTCTAAACCTTTCTAAAATGGCTTTCTAGCAATTTTGACAATTTATTATTTTTAGCAGGTTTTAACTTTCGGGGCCATTTTGAGGGCCCAAATGAAGATTTTTCAATATCGATGTTCTCAATGATATCCAAAGGCACTATTGAGCCCCCAAAATGAATCTCCTCAATTATAGCTTTCCAACGAGCTATCACACGCCTAAAACGGAGATCGTATGCAAAAGTTACGACCCTGGGAAGTTGATGTACTCACTTACCCAAACGGGGCCCACATGACTTTTGGCACTTCATCTCCCAGGGTTAGGTTTTTGGATGTCTAGGGTTTTTGGAATTCCTTCTTATTGTAAAAAGGCCTTCAGAGCCTCATTGTAATCATCTTCTTGCGAATGCAAGTAGCCATCACATCTCTTCTCAGAGATAAACTGCCACCATTCTAGCGAGTCTTTCACTCTGTATTTTCATAGTCTCTGTACATTTCTTTCATTAATAGAAATCATGTATTACTATATATCTGTGTTTATGGTTGCATCTTCGACACATTTATGTTATATTATTTAATATCTGCGATATCTCTGTGCATTTCTTTATTATATCTCCGATCTCATTTCATGCCGAAAATAATCTGAATCAGTGGTATCAAAGCAGGCTGCTCTTGATTGTTTTTTTCAGTGCATGTCCCCGATGAGGTCCGAGTATAACAAGTTGGGTCTCGCATTTGTCTCTCTTGAAGACAATCGCTCTCGTACACCCAAGAAACCCTCAATGGTGGAAGAAAATAAAAACGATGGAGCAGACAATCCTATCAATCTATTGCTTGAGCAAGCTCTCACGCGACAGAGGGATGAAATGATGGAGAAATTTTCCCACATCCTTCAAAGCCTACCGATAGCATCAGGTGCATCTTCATCAAGTGGCCACTTTGGAGGCACCTCGCCTTTCAAGGTACAAGTTAATTTTGATATTCCTGTATTTGAAGAACAGATAGATGCAGAAGCCCTAGAAAAATGGTTAACTCTGCTGGAAGGTTATTTCTCTGTTCACAATTTTTTCGACAAAGAAAAGATCACCTTTGCACTTCTTAAATCTCTCCCTCATGTCAAACATTGGTGGGAAACTTACTGGGAGCAAATTTCCACAGAGGAGTCTGGAATATATGGGGACGATCCCACTTGGTATTTTTTTGTGGATGCGGTAAAAGAACAGTATTACCCTGTTGGCAACTATGAGGACCAGTACATGAGATGGACCACACTGAGGAAAGAGAGGGGTCAATCAGTTCCGGAGTTCACCAATACTTTCCATACGTTGTGCACCAAGCTGGGTATCAAAGACTCCGAGCGACATTTGGTTCTGAAATACTGTGGGGCTCTACACAGATACATCCAAA
>SNQJ01S0009770.1:273172-297616 GCA_010110895.2 Picea sitchensis | reverse complement strand
TTGACTACAAAGAGTAGCTCAGGGAAGATGTTGATTGGAAATATCTAGGGGTAGTTGGAACTCCGGGAGCCATGGTGCTCTAAGACTTCCGGTCTGACCTGTTGCTAAAGACCAAGGAAAGGGAGGTGTAACAACCGATGGACTGTGTGACAATGAAGGTGCACACTCCTAGGGTGGGATAGGCATGTGGGGAAGGAGAGACCGTTGGTTGAAGTGTTGTTGAGGTTTGGTACCTTGGTTTAAAACATGTGATATGGAAGTCTTCTCAATCAAAAGATAAGTACAATTATCTATTTATTTTGTGTTGTGTATCTTGTATATAGGTTATAATGTTATTAGACTTGCCCGTATATACATATATATATACATTGCATATATGCTTGCATTACCTGCATCCATGACTGTACATAATGTGTTTCCTATTTCATTGCTTAAGAAATATATACCTTATGCTAATCATGTAATCTATTGGAATGTGATTCAGGTGGAGCAAGAAGGTGTCTTGCAAGTGCATCCGGTGTGCATATTGGACCAGAAGAGCAAGTAGTTTCGGAATCGATCCATAGGGCTTGTAAAGGTCCAGTGGACCTAGTACGGTCCTGAGGACGCGACATGGGAGCATGAGGATGTTATGCGGGCAGAATACCCACATATTTTTGAAGATTTTGGAAATCTTGTTGATGTTGTGTGAAAGTTGCATTGAGGACAGTGAAAAAATAAGGGGATACCCCAAGGACGTGCCCCAGTTATATTATGTATTGTAATCATGTTTATAGGATGGTGAGGCAAGTGTATATAAGTTGGTGGGCTTATGTGTTATTTAGGCCGGAGAGCCTAGGTGTTAAAGGCAAGGAGCCTAATTTTTGTATATGTAATTATGCAGATCATTAATAAAATATAAACATCATCGCATGTCGACTGACCACAAAAAAAGAGTGATGGGGTAGTCAGATTCCATGAGATTGGGTAAGGGAGGAGGCTAAGTGTGTGGGCCTAGGGGCTAAGCTAGGGGGCTTACCTCTAAGGTGGATAATAATTTATTATTATTTCCTGATGGTTAAGGTGGACATGTTGAGTGGTGTCCTAAGTTTCTGTAAAGGGAACATGTGCTAAGTGGAACTCATGCAACACCAGGAGGACAAGTGTCAACCTGAGCGCATGCAGTTAAAAATGATGAGTCACCCATGTTGGGGGTCGTTCTGTCATTATGTGATCCTCCGCCTGAGTTCACAGGGATGCAGGTCTGAACCCATTTTTGGCCTCTGCATCTATATCTGCATAACCATGTGCAGTGAAGTTTCTTTGTGCGGCCAATTTTCCATTCTCCGTCTGAAATCGTTGGTCTTTGTCACCAACCTCTGTACATCTATGGTCACTCAATAAACCACTCACGGGAAGGGGGAAAAAATTGACTTGTGTGTCCTGTGAACCCGGTGAGAACCCATGGACTAATCCGCATCTTTCATGAAGCCTGAGTATCCTTTGTATTATATGTGTCATGTGTGTCATGATTGTGGGATTTTGTGGCCATGCAGTTCTAGGACTGAGTGTGGCTTGCTATCATCTGTTCCATTCTGAGCCTTGCAGTTGTCGTCCTTGTGCTAGAACGGAGTTGAAGAAGCAGGTTGTCAGGCCTATGTGCAACACTCTCTCCAGGTGAGAGAGGTGGTTGTGGTTGAAGAAGCAGGTTGTCAGGCCTGTGAGAGAATCTCTCCAGTTGAGAGAGTGCATGGAGGAAATGGGAACTCCTACAAGGGGTCATGTAGCTTCCACAGATCCCAGAGAATTTTGGTCTGGCCTGTTGCTGAAGACCAAGGAAAGAGAGGTTTAGTAGCCAAAGGACTGTCCAGTGTGATAGTGGAGGTGTATACTCTTGGGGTGGGACAGGCATGTGGGGAATGAGAGTTTGTGAGTAGTGGGCATAAGTGGCTTCTGGGGGAGAATCCATCCTCATAAACTATGTGTCTTCTTGTTGACCTTGCCTAGCCTAGGATTCCCTTGCCCAGTTGAGCTTAGTCCCAGCTCCTGGGTGACCTACTACTGAGAGTGATGAGAAACGCGGTCTATGGCTGGGAGGTTCATGGAAGGTCTGCACACATTTGGTGGTATTATTCTTGTTGAAATATACATATAATTTATCTGCTTAATTTTATGTTATGCATAATGTTGGAATGTTATCATGTGTTCAGTTGCATGTATGAATTGTTGTTAATTCTATTTAAATCTGAATGGTAATAGTAACTCTATGTTAAAATGTGTTAATTTGATTTAATGCATGTTATATTTATATTTGAATATTCTACTGTAGTGGCATTGCCCAGTCTCTGTGGAAGGTCAGGGATGCTACAGTTTGGTATCACAACTATGTCAGAGTTGAGTAGTGGCATTGCCCAGGCCTGTTGATGGCTGGGGATGTTACAATAGTAGAGTTTGATAACCTTTTATTCTAATAATGTTACTCATAGGATCTCCCATCAATTTTCCTTACAGATCAAAGTGCAAATGATGGGAAAAAACATCTTTCTAACCATGGTCAATGAAGGATCCTCGACTTGCATCATGTCTATGTCTTGTTGGAAAGCCATTAGTTCTCCAAATATCAAAACATATGAAACATTGTTTAAAGCGTTCAATGGGCACATGTTCCAGCCTCATGGAATAATCACCACATTACCCATCGAGTTAGGTGGTAAGACTATATCTATTTCCATGGAGGTCGTCGACACACCTCTTGAGTACAATTTTTTACTTGGGCATGCTTGGTTCTATGAAATGAATATAGTTTTCTTGTCGATATTTAGGTTCCTATGCTTCCTTCATCCAGGGAAAATAGTGATAATAGATCAACTTGCATTATGTACCACAGACCTTGGATCCAATGTAGGTTCTAATGTATCCATTGTCGGTGATACCTAACAGTCTTATCTCAAAATTGGTGTGGTGTGTTCAAATATCCTTTTATAATGAGAATATTTTCGCTTCCTCCACCATATCCTACAACAAAAATTACTCCTATCAACATGATTTCATCATTTATGAGTGGATTCCTTAGGTCTATCGCTCCTTGGGTGGTACCTCATCCCAAGGATGTTGAATCATATAGAGAATCCATGTCGCTCACCATGGTTTAGGTTATCGATCTAGAAATGCCATCAACATTCAATGATAGTGGTCAACACCTCCATCCTCGTATGGAGTTTGATCAACCTACTCCACCCATATGGGTTGTTGACTCTCCAAGTTCACATGACATCCTAGATTTTGATTTGCCTTCAAAAGAGGCCATTATGTATGCCATGGCTTCCATTTATAATCTCGGGGAGGATGAAAATAATCACACCTTCCTTCTCCTTGATTTAAAACCAATGAGAGTTAGCATGATCAATTTCAATCCAATATTGGGGGCATTTTCTAGGGAATCTAGTATCCCTCCTAGTCTTGACCCTTTTTTTCCTTGGTTATGTTTTTCAAAACTTGCCACTGAATTCTCTTCTTCCCCTTACTCAAAGATTCATGTTTCATACTTCCTTTATGTATTTATGGGGCCCATCAAGGATCTTCCATAGCTCATGAGACCACTCAAGATGAGTATATTCAACTGCAAAGATTCATTCCTATGTGGCATGGCCCCAACATGGTGAGTTGCATGATGCCAACATCAACTCATGAGTTCATAAATTATGAAAATGATCCTTGGCCTATGCCTAGCAATGGGCTATACTCTGAATAAAGCATCAACATGTGTAGTTCCTTGTACATAGGTGTGTGGTGTGAGTACTATTGTTTTTCATATACCATATCGAAAAAATTCAAAAATATTTCCTTTTGATATTTCACTATGCATTTTGACATCCAAAATCTAGTTTACATGTGTTGACAGGATTACGGGGAATTTTTTACAAAGATGGTGACATCCACTGAACTTGAGGTACATGTTTTCTAAATCAACATATATGGATAGGTTTTTCACTGCATTCACTTTCTTGCATTATTTACCATCCATTATATCGTTACATAGTTCCTTAGGTTAGATCCCATCAAGTTGCGAGATTAGCCATTCCATTTTCACGTCATAACCTATTTGGTAGTTCCTACCCTCCATGGGAACCCTAGTTAGCACCAATATTTCCATTTAGTGCCCATGTTGCAATTTCTAGTAGGCTCGAGATCCCTCCTTTAGCCTCGCCATGACTTGATGATTGAGCCTCATTATTCTCTCTTCATCTATATTTTGGCCACATCCTGTGGGGGTTCCCAAAAATTTGTTTTGTTTCTTAATGGTTTCTTATGTATTTTTTTATTGTGGCATGCCTTCCATCGCTATGCTACTGTCTACCCGGATCTCTCTTATTGTTATTGCAGTAGCCTTGAACATCCTCCTCTTACATTATTTGGCCTATATTTTGCATCCATCCACTTACCCATGGAGAGAATAGCTGCTAAGAGTGGATCTCGCTTTTCTGTACCATCTGCATTCATATTTCTTAGGTTGGTTCCATGTGCTTGGAACATAGGAGAATCCTATTAAGCCAATCGTTCTCTCTAGTCGAGTATACTTTTATCTCCTTTTCAGAATCGTAAAAGAACATGAAAAAGAAATTATCGAGTACACTTTTATCTATTTTTAAGACTCATTAAAGGACATGAAAAATAAATCATATCAAGCACACTTTCATCATTCTTTCACTCTCATTAAACCCTGAAGGATATAGACAAATAAAATAAAATAAAATAAACAAAAAGAGTGGGATTTTTTCACCATTGGTCATTTATAAAAATGGAAACGTTAGTTGAGTATCCCTTGAACATGGCACCTGTTTGATTCCTCATCATACAATTGGGTTTTAGCTTGCCTAGGAGCCATCCCAGTAATATGATTCAAAGATACTCCTCTGACTGGTTACTCTTCAAGTCATCATGGAGAGTGCTTCAATGTCTCCTTCATTGTTGCACTATATTCATCTAGTTGTTGTGTCTTGTTTCCAAGTCACCATTGTGTCATGCTATATGTTCAAGGGAAGTTTAATCCTGAGTCGACCATTTGGTTTTTTGTTGAATTTTTTATTCATCCATCCCTATGTCAGTTGTACCTGATACTCTCTCTTTACATCATCTCTTAGTGTATGTTTCATGTTGATTTATGGGGGATACATTAATGCCCTCCTTCGATGGATCTCTTCCCATCAAATTCATCACATTATCTAGGAAAAGGATATAGAAACTATCTAGTACCTTGTAGCTTTCAGTCATTAGTGGTAGGCCAACTCGTGATCGACAGTGGGCTTACATCATTGACTCATGCTTGATTGATTCTATGAGTGTTTGACATCAGATCATCTATTCACACTTGATATATTGTACTACATACCTTGGGGTACATATTCCTTATCGGTGGTTCCCCTCACATCTGTTAATGGTATACGTTAATGACTGGTAATGAGACGGTTTCTACCATGCTTGACATAAACTCATTTATTATCTTGTTGTATATATGTACAATCAAGTTTTGGGATGAATGCCTTGGGTTTGGAACCACATCATTCATTCACAACACCCCTCCCAAGTTGTGATGGAGTATATCAGTTGTATATGAGTAATTTGAAGACTTTGGGGGCACTCTCCTCAATGCTAGTTGTCTTCCTAATATCTATATGTTGTGTCATAGATCCACATTGTATCTACTGGTGTCTATGATTGTAGTTTTGACATAGATTCATAGTATATTCTCTCATGGCTATTATCATATTGATGACATGGATCCACCGTGTATTATTTTGTGGCCATGGTCTAACATTTCATATCATGGATCCATAGTGTATTGTTTGGCATCCACGCTCTTCAGATTATGAGTATGTCTACCTAGGGGATGGTATATATATACTTTCATATTTGGTGTTTGATTGTAGGACTTATTTGACTTCCAAACCTCCTTTTCTCTCTCCTCACACTGCCTCACATGGAGAGTATTTTATTCTAATGTGTTTCTGCCATCCATTCCTTTCCTTACCTCACACATTAGGGAGCATTTTTTATAGCCTTAATTTTCACCCTTCAGGCCAGAAGGGAATCCAACAGAAGTTGATAGCCAAAACAAATCTCTTTATTGAGATTTAGGGCCTTTTTTAGGACAATCATGGGACACATAGGAGACATCAAGTGACTATAGTCGTTGGACACTTGTAGTGAAACAAGAGACTATCTATCAAAAATTATAGGTTCAACAAGTTACGAAGAGATAAGCGTTGTGTGACTTGTATCTTTGTTGCGTGAGCCTAGGAACTCACATCATTCGAATTTATACTAGGTCTAGAAGATCTAGAAGCTATCCCAAGAATCTTCTAAGGATCTATATAAGGAAGGAAAGTCTTGAGAAAGGGGAAGGAAGAATCATTTGTAGAGCTATGTTTTCCAATTGCAGAGGATATTTTCCTACTTACAATAGCCAAAAATCGGTTTTCCTAGCCTGATCAAGAAGTTGAGGAGAAGCAAGGAGCAAGGAGCCAAAGGGGAGTTGGATAAACATCCAAGGTATGAATTTTTTTATGTATTTCTTATATATTCATTAATAGATCATTGGTTTTCCCCCAAATTTCTTGTGTTTGATTTGAAAATGTTTGGATTTGATTAATTTCATTATACATCAAATTATATACAAGTAGATATAGGATTCTAACGCCAAGTAGAGAGGTGGAAAGACATTGTTTGTATTTTATGTGTAGGAAGAAAAATACAGATATTAGAGCTGGAACTTCATATCTGCATCAGCCAGGATATATGAAGGACAACCTATAGATTAAGGTATGCTATTTATACCAATATAGTAAATATAGTAAATAAAATTTGTAGAGCTCAATTGTGGTTTAATTGTAGGTAATTAATTGTTTGGTTATTGTGATGTACTATGTGTGATGGATTAACACTATAGTGATCTATGACATCAATGTGGTTTTGTTTTGCTGTATTTTTACTTTAAATTGAAAGGAGGCATAGCCCCTCTACATCAAGTGTTATGAGGGTAGGTTGAGCTTATGGTGGAGAGGAAAAAAAAGATCTTGGTATCATATTGAGTAAACTCTAAAATTTTTTGACGAGGATATCTTAGAAGAGAAGATCCCAAAACAAAATCATAGTGATGGAACATAGAAGAAGAGATTGTGGAAGACCCAAAAGACTAGAGGGTGCATAATATGTGAATGACCTTGGAGAAATGGTGAGGAAAATAATGGACAGAATGGATTCCATGGAGGTATTATAGAGGAGAGGTATTGAACTTGTGGTGTGGGACATCAGTGATGATGAACCAGAATTAGAGACTATAAGAGAAGAGCCAAAAGAGCACGTGATGGTGGAATAAATAATGATTAGAGAAATAAACATTTGTAGTTAAACCTAAACTTGATACTTTTGTCTATTATGTAAGATTAAATTTCAATGAATTGATAGATTGGATAGAAGAAATGGAAAATTTATTTGAATTTTAGAAAATTAGATATCTTAGGAGGGTTATGGTTGCTAGTACGAAATTAAAAATTTATTCTTCTTTGAGGTGGGATCAGTTGCAGACAGATAGAGAAATGTTTGGAAGAGATAAGATTAAAACCTAGGATAGGATGGTGTTAGGGTTAAAGAATATTTTTTTTCTTGTGGATTATGTTTTAAATATGTTGAGAAGATTGCAAAATTTGAAGCAACCGAAGATGTCGGTAAAGGAGTACATGGAGGAATTTTACCGACTTTCTATAAGGTCTAAGAAGAATGAGAAGAGTTTGAAATCCATTCCTAGGTATTCCAACTATATAATATATACCGTTTGAGATGAGTTTCATGTTTTGAATTTCATTTCAGTGGAAGAGGCTTATCAACTAGCCCTGAGGATTAATGATAAATTGATAAGGAAACAATGAAACATGAGAAAATATCTTGGATATGAAAAAGGACAATAGAAAGAAAAAAAATTGGGAGAAGTTGAAAGTAGCTCCAACAATGTAGACTGGCCTACTCGAAGAAGATTTGATGTTATCAAAGAAAGAGGCTAGTCAACAAGAGATGGATCCAAAGGAGGAAAATTTGAATGTGTTTGCTTCATATATAGAATGTAAGGCCATATGGAATTTGAATGCCCAAATTTTTTGAAGGATGGAAGAATATAAGACATGATCATTCATATTACTGAAACCGATTCAGTAGTGGTAGAAAGTTAGGTGGTGTAATTGAGGGGAAAGTAAGGAGAACATTTCATGATCAGGAAGTTATTGTTGCAGCCTAAGAAATAGGTTGTGAAAGAACTAGAACAAAGGAAGACACTCTTAAGAAGAAAATGTAAAATAGAAGGTAAGTGTTTTAATCTAATTATTGATGGTGTTAGTTCAGAAAAAATGGCATCTAATGAAGTTTTTCACAATTGAATTGAAGTATACACCTCATCTAGAGGCATATCGAGTGTCATGGTTACAAAATGGGCTCTAGGTCACTATGAGGAAGTAATGCTTGATTAATTTTAATAATGGGGGTTATAGTGACAACATTCTATGCAATGTTTTCCCATGGATGCTTGCCACATTTTGTTGGGGAGGCCATAATAGTTTTATTGAATATATATGAATGATAGGAGAATAAATACCTATGAGTTTGAGAAGAATAGAATGAAATTTAATTTTCATCCATCAAAATGAAGAAGTGGAGATGACTATCAACACAATGTTACATTTGGTGTTGGCATATGTGAAGGAAGTGGGGAAACAAGAATCTATGGGGAAGTGGACTATAGAAAATAAAGATAAAATCATGGGCGCTACATCAACAACACTTTTGAAAGAGGAGAACATGGGAGGTTGTCATACCCATAATGTTTTATTTGGTGGTATGTTTATAGGAAATGTAATAGAGAAAGTTGTCGATGTCACCATGAGGGACATAACTAAAGGCATAGTTGATGGAGAGGAGAATGGTATACTTCTGTGTTCCATGAAAAAATATTGAGAATGGTGCCAAATAGGGAGCTTGAGGTGGTAGTGAGAACCATTAAGTTGGAGTGGTGTAAGGTAGTAAGCATCGATGGGGTAAAAGAAAAGGAGGTAGTGAAACCTTATGGAACAAATTCACAAGGTATGGATGAAATGATAAAACGTGGGTTAGATGCATAAAAATGTTGGCTCAAGACATTGAAAAAAATGTTGTATATCTTAGTAATGGAAATGGGCGGAGGAGGATTTCTAGTCTACATCTTTTGTTAGCCTACCTTTTGATCAAGATGCTCAAATTTTCCAACTAGGGGGGTTTGATGTAGGGCCATCCTTGGCACATAAATCTATCCTACACATCTCATTTTCTTTTAGTCATTTAAATGTTGCTTCCATAACATTTCCATATATTTTATGTTTCTATATAAGTTGTTCCATCTATTTCTATGGAATAATAAATAACTACTATCGGAGTAGCTATGGAAGAAGAAATAAACTCTCATGGTTCTTGCTATGAAACAATATCCTATAGGAATTGATATAGATCCAAGAATCAATTTTATATAGATTCTTGAAGCGTGCTATTAATCTATTGATCTAAGAATAAATTTATCCATGTCTCTAACACTTGCAAACTTAGGAATTGATCTACCAAGTGAAATCATGGGGACAAGGGCATTAGTGGTGATTGCATTATAGTTTGAATAAGAGTATTTTTTTTATCAAAGTGTGTTGTTGTCCAAGGAGACGTGCATGATTAATTTCTTGGTGTCATCATCGTTACTATAGGTAGTTGAGTTGAGATAGAGTTGTAATCATAGGAAACTTGAAAATTACAATATACGATCCTCCATGAAAAGATAAAATTATTGAATGTAATACGATTCATTTTTCTTAAGATAATATAAGAACCACATCACATGGAAATAAGAGTGGATAGACAATGGTTCAGATGCCAAAATGTTAAAGTCTTGGAGTGGTAATGCTTGGATTCTTGGTTGATGGACACATCCAAAAAATAATATAGACTCCACATGGGAAGCAACGAATCAATTCATTAATCAACCTAATTGATGGAATTGAATGGTTGAAGATATTTTACTTATAATTTATGTGTATACAATTGTATGCGCATGAATAGGGGATGCAAATTTTGCCTTTGAGTAAAGCTCCATTAATTGTTTTTGGTGGTGGATAGAGGTATTGGTCATTAATGTAGTAGCAGTCCAAGACTTAAACCTTCGAGTGGTAGTTGGTGAGAATATTATAGTTCTCGTAGAAGAGGAGGTTTGTGGGTGACTGAAGGGTTGAGAAAATTCACATCACAACTCTACTAAATGTAATGGAGACCAAAGAGCTTGGTCAATCTAGTTAATAGAGTTTGCATGGTTTTATTGTGGTTTAAATATGTGTAATTAATTTTTAACTATGGTGGTGTATTTTGTATGATGGATTAATAATATAGTGATTTATGAAATCATAGTGGTTTTATTTTGTTGCATTATTTTGTGGTCATGTAGATGTAATCCAAATTGGCTACAGGTTGTCCTTATTTAAAGAAAGAGGGTATGATGTCAATTGTGTCTTAGGTGTGGACGAAGGTTAGGCATGTAACATTTTATTCTGAATGAATAAGACAACAAGAGAGAAATACACTCAATGAATGTTGGTTTTCCCATTTGGGTTTCTAGGTTAATCTGTGTATTGTGTGTTTGATTTGTCATTTCCTTTTATAGCTTAAATATTTCTTCCTCTTCTTCCTCTCTTATGTTACATTTAGCATGGAAATGATATTTTCCTGACATGTGGTATCATAGACTGGCTTAAAAACCTTGGATATGAGCTAATCCCTAGTTCCAGTAAGGGTCGAAAGTCATAGATATTTAAAGGTGTGCTTAAAGAATGGAAAGTACCTAGAGAATAGAGATTGAAAAATTCAATGGCCAGAATTTTGAGCTTTGGAAGCTTAAAATTGAAGATCTCCTTGTAGATAGAGAACAATGGGAAGTAGTTTGTCCAGGTACCATTCTTAGAAGTATGTCAAGGGAAGAATGGGAGAAACTCGAAAGAAGGGAAAGGAGTATGATTTGAATGTGTCTTTCATATTCAATGTTGTTGAATGTATTAAGGTGAAGTCTCGGCCAAGAAAATATGGGACAAGTTTGGAAGTTTTTACCAATCGAAACCCATGGTAAACAAGTTTTTCAGTAACTGATAATTTAAATGAGTTTAATACCATAATAAGTCAGTTATATTCTATGGATATAAAAATCACTAAGGAGGATAAATGTATTAGCGTATTATGTTCTTTTCCAAAATCTTGGGATAGCTTAGTCATGGCTATAGGGAGTAATTCAACCACATTAGCGCTAAAATATATGGTTGCATCTCTAGTGTTAGAAGAAATGATAAGGAATAACATGGAAGGATTTACCAAAGAGGATTTAGTGGTTAGAGGTCGACTGATTGACATATATAAATGCAAATTCTCCTGTAGAAAGACTATGTTAAAGGGTATATATAAATCCCCTATTTAGTTGATGAGAAGATTCTGGAAATGTGGTCAAGTTGGGCCTTATAAAAGGGACTGGAAATCAAAGGAAATGGAAGTCAATACAGGATAAGATGAGAAGCAAATGACTAGGAGAAAGACTACTACTGATAAGGGAGGCAATGTGTATATTGTGTCGACCAGTACATAATCGGATCAAGATGTTTGGTTGATCAACTCAGGAGCATCCTATCATATGAAATAACATAGATAATGGTTTTGTGAATATGAAAGATATGAAGGAGGATCTATGTTCTTTGGGGACAACTCGACAACCAAAATTATCTAACGAGGAAGAGTATGATTGATATTATAGGATGGGAGGAGTAGAACCCTTCTAGGTGTGCTACATATTCCAAGTTTGGACAAAAACATGATATTTGTCAGTATGATGAGAGGAGTGCACACAATATTTGAAAAGGATATATACATGAAAAATGGTCAAAGGTACGATGGTATTAATGAAAGGAGTTCAGATTGGAACCTTATACAATTTATTAGGGAATATTGACTCAACTAGATGCAACAACATTGGTGTTCTTGAAGTAGACTCGACTTCGACTCAAATTGGGTTGAGTCGATCCAAACCAAATCAACAAGGCTTCATCAAATTGAATCGACCATGCTATGGCATGAGAGGATGGGACACATTGGAGAGAAAGGAATTTAATCCATGTGTAATAAATGTATGGTTGAAGACTTTCCTGAATGTAATTTAGAAGTCGAATTTTGTGAACATTGCATATATGGAAAAACAATTGGGTGAGGTTCCCATCTAGAGTGACAAGGACAAAGGGGATTCTATAATTGGTTCACAGTGATGTGTTTGGCTCTGTTTCAGTGCCTTCACTTGGTGGATCCCTGCATTATATCTCCTTCATAAATGATTTTTCTAAGAATACGTGGATATATTTCCCGGGGAAGAAATCATATATTTTCAATAAATTCAAAGAGTTTAAGCCTCTTTTGTAAAACCAAACAAATAAGAAGATTAAGGTGCTGAGAAGTGGAAACGGTGGTGAATTCTATGGAAATTATTTTGAGCAGTTCTACAAGTAGTGTGGCACAACATGCCAAAATACCACACCATATACCCCATAACAAAATGGAGTTGTTGAGAGAATGAACAAAATGTTGATGGAAAAGGCAAGGAGCATGCTCAGTGGTGTTGGGCTTGCACAATAATTTTGGGCAAAGGTAGTCGACACTACAAAATATATGGTGAATGTGTCTCCTTCCTCAGCTCTGGTCGAATTGACTTCACATAAGGTATGGTTTGGTAAGAATCCTTCGCTTTCACATCTCAAATTATTTTGTTGTGATGAATTTGTTCATGCTCCCAAAGAAAAGAGGAGAAATCTAGACATGAAGGTAATCAAGTGTATTTTCATTGGATATAAAGAAGGAATGAAAAGGATATAAGATATAGGATCCTACATCAAGGAAAATAATGTACAATCGAGAAGTGGTCTTTAGAGAAATAAGAAGGAAGTATGATTCTGAAGTGGTTCAAACAGAGAATAATCTAGATAAGGTGAGGTTTAAATTGAGGAACAAAGAAGAATATGATTCAGATGAGTCAACTAAATCAGATGAAGAGGTGGAACAATTGACCCTAGTAGTAAGGAGGTCTGAACGTTGAGTAAGAAAACCAATCGAAATGTAAAGTCTTCTCGAATTTTGTTCTACATTTGTGTTAAACTCCACTGACAAGGATCCCAAGTCGGTCAGGGAGGCAGCCGACTCGATAGAGTGTAAACTCTGGAAGGATGTTGTTATAGAGGAGATGTAATCCTTGCATAAGAATGAGACATGGGATTTAGTCGAATTACCTAATGCAAGGAATCTCATCAGTAGAAAGTGGGTATTAAAGAAGAAGATTAACAGAGTAGGTCAAGTCAAGAAATTCAAAGATCGACTGGTAGCGAAAGGATATTCCCAAGTCAAAGGATTCAACTTTTGTGAGATTTTTTCCCATGTTGAAAAATTAAATTCCATTGGAGTATTGATTTCTCTAGCTGCAACATTTGATCTGGAAATATAACATATGGATGTGAAGACAATGTTCCTACATGGGGACCTTGCAGAATAAATATACATGAAACAATCTCATTGACTTATAGTAAAGGGAAAGAAAGATCTAGTGTGCAAATTGAAGAGATCCCTTTATGGCCTAAAGAAATCACCAAGCATGTAGTATCAAAATTTCGACACATACATCCTTAGCTTGGGATTTGTGAGAAGAAACTTTTATCACTGCATATATTCTAAGGAAGAAGGTGGGAATTTCATATATGTAGCATTGTATGTCTATGACATGTTGCTGATCAAAAACATCATGGATGATATAAAGGAGGTGAAGAAGTAATTATCCTCCAAGTTATACATGAAGGATCTAAGTGCAACAAAATTCATTCTAGGAATGGAGATCAAGAGAGATCGAGCAGCTAGAAACCTCCGGTAGAGGAAAATTATTGAAACATTTTTGAAACGTTTCAACATGAAGGATTGCAAACATGTAAAGGTGTCAATTCTTGTGGGAGAAAGGCTAATTATTGAATAGTGTCCAAAGACACCAGAAGAAATAGAGGTCATGGCACATGTTCCCTATGAAAGTGTTGTTGGTAGTCTAATGTATGCGATGGTCTAAAATCGACCAAACATTTATCATGCAATGGGAGTGTTGAGTAGATACATGTTGACACCTAGAAAGGAGCACTAGACAATTGTCAAGAGAGTATTCAAGTATTTGTGTGGGACAAAAAGATTATGTTATATGCTACCAAGGGAAACCTGGAAATGACAGTGAAGTAGATTTACATCTATTTTTCAATGTTGAATGGGCTAGCAATATGGATCGACGAAGGTTGACCAGTGGATATGTGTTCAAGACGTTTGGTGGAGCAATCAACTGGATGAGTAAGTGAAAGGAAGTCATAGTTTTATCAAAAACAGAATTTGAATACATGGAAGCCACTCATGGAAGAAAAGAAGAAGTATGGTTGCAACGACTATGTTCAAGGATAAGGTTTGAGAAGGGATTCATGAAGATAAATTGTGATGGTCAAAGCACAATGTTTCTGCAAATAACCCAACTTATCATTTCAAGACTAAGCATATTGATGTACAATATAATTTCGTGAGAGACATGGTGGAAAGTAAAAGGGTGTTGCTAGAGAAATTAGACACATTGGAAAACATAGTCGACTCTTTGACCAAGTCTACGAGTGTTGTGAAGTTCTCTTCGTGCAGAGAGGCCATGGGCATTTCTTCTCTGGGTCTGTGAACAAATTTCAAGAAACCCCTAGTTCATAAAAGAAGACAACAAGTGGGACAATTTTGGGTTGTTATATTATTTATATTGAAATTCTAGTCGAGGTGGATTGATAGGGAGTGAAAGTTGAGTCGAGGTGGATCGATTAAAAGATAATCTGAAAGGAAATTCAAAGTTGAAGTGATTGACAACAATTAAAAGAGGTCAACTGAAAAGAAGTCGATGGGAGGCCGTGTGGAAAATGACTAAATACCGACTCAAAGTCAACTTGTATCTGATTGGTAATCTGACTAGAAGTTGATTGTAACACAATCATGAGATTCACAGGATTTGTAGCCAATGATATACGTGGATCTGTAACCTTTTTTGGGTGAAATTATTTAGGGTTTTTCCTAATGTGAAGAATATAAATAATTTGTGTTGTATTGATGTAAAATCTAATCTTTAATAAGGAAACCATTAGTGGTTGTTGGTCACAAAGATGTACGCTGAATTGGCTACAGTGTTGTCCTTATGTAAATAAAGAGGGTATGATGTCGATTGTATCTTAGGTGTGGACCAAGGTTAGGAATGTAACCTTTCATTATGAATGAATAAGACAACAAGAGAGTAATACACTCAATGAATGTTGGTTTTCCATTTTGGTTTCTAGGGTAAAATCTCTGTGTATTGTGTGTTTGATTTTTCATTTCCTTTTATAGCTTAAATATTCTTTCCTCTCTTATGTTAGGTTTAATGTGGAAATTATAATTTCTTGACGTTCTCCTTCTTTCCTTGGTGTTAGTACAATAGGTACTATACATGGGCTCAAGCTTTCTCTTATCAATCCTCAGTCCACTAACTCATAAACTTTTCTATTCATATTTGTACTTTTTGTTGGGGTCAATCTATGTGGCACTTTGTTTGGTAGACTTGAACCTAGAATAAAACAAATTTGGTGGGAAATTCTCTCTACAAGTGACAATTCCTTCAATATCTCATTTGAAATAACACCCTTAAGATCTATTAACAACAGTGTAATCTATGTTGTCATCTCATTTCTTTCTTTTTCAAACTTAAATTCTTTGGAAAAATGGAAAACAACATCTTTCCCTCTTTTCTTCCTTCAAAAACTCCTTTGTTGTGCATAACATCACTCTAGTACCATTGTTTTTATTACTATTGTTGGTGTTGTCTCCTTTTTCCTCATTCATGGGAAACAACCTAAAATTCTATTTCCCCTTCTCTAATAGAAAAGTATTATTTACTCCATCATGAACAAATTTTCAATTGAATGGCCAAGACCTCCCCAACAAAAAATGGTAGGTTTCCATTCACACTACGCCACATAATACTTGATCATGATAATTCCAAATATGGAAATTTATAAAGCAATGTCCAGACATAGTGATGTTGTGTCCCTTTTTGTAACCAAAAGTCTCGATGGGAATTCATATGTGGGGTGCATTTCAACTTTAAATTTTCAATGAAATTATTAGATACCAAGTTTTCAATGCTGCCATCATCTACAATATATGAATAATACTTACCTTCATTCTTACATTTAGTTTTGAAAATTTCCTTATTTTATTTCAACTCTTTCTCTTCAGGATAGCATCATGGCTTCAACAACACTCTCAAGAGTATAACACTTTCACCATGTTCTTTCTACACTTCATCAATGTTATCTCCAATCATTGGTCCTATTGTGATTTCAACTCCTTAATAAATGTGAGTTTTCCTTCTTTCCTTCTATTAGAATTTATTTGGACACTCATGTACTCTATGTCCTTCCAATCCATACTTGAAGCATTCTCCTCCAAATATTCCTCACCTACCTATAGGAGTTATCTAACCTCTAGGGATTCATAATTTCTTATATTTTCTTGATTTTCACCATTGGTATTACTTCCTTCATCTCCTTTTCTTCCATTTATTTTTCCTCTTTTAGTCATGTTCTTAACAATACCTTTCATTCATTTACCATGGGAACTTGGTTTCTTTCTTGAGTTCTCATTATTGTTCAAGGAAAGATGATATACATTCCCAATTGACCGAATTCTCACAATGCTTAAATCATATTGACTATCGTAATAATGGCCATTATGTATATAAAAAAAGCCTTATCTCCCTCATCACTTTGTCCAAATGTAATGGAAAACCTACAAAATTGTTTTGTATATTCCTTCAATGTCATCTCCTTATGCCATAGGTTTTGCAACTTCTTGAATAAGTTCAAAGAGTAATCCACTAGAATAAATTTACCCTATAACTTGGTAATCATCCTGCTCCATACCCTTCTTTTATTTCTCCCTGTTCTATTCCCATCCAATTGAACATTATCCCACCATAGAGATGCATTCCATTTCAACTTTGTCCATGGAAATTTCTCTCTCTTGGTGTCTTCAATTTTCTCAAATTCAAAGAACTTATCCATGCTCCCAATCTAATCAATCAAGTCTTATAGGTTTAAGATCCCTTAGTAGGTATGGGTTTCCATCTTTGGAATACCTCTCGAATCTGTCAATTCCTTAATAGTAATTTCTTATTGGGTTTCAACTTCCTCTTGTAGAGCCTCTACTTCCCTCTCCTCATCACTCACATCCTAATTTTTTGTTTCAATGCCTCTTCTCTAATATACCTCCATGGAATCCATCCTAATTAAAATATCCCTCAAAATTTGGGTGATTTCATTTGTATCTCCTTGTTATCTACCTAACCACAAACAAACTGAGCCACGCTACCTCCGAAGTTCCCTTCAAGAACACTCTAATTAAAAAATTTCCCTCTTGGTCTGATTTTGAATTCAGTACCAACCTTTAATTAATCAAGATCATGAAACTATCCAAGAACTGATCAACATGCAATAACCAAGAACATTCTAAACCATAAAAGAATACTTTAACATGCCATGCACAACAATAACTAGAAGACGAGCATAACATTATCATATCATCTCAAAGATAATAATACACAGGGGAATATACATTATAAAAAAAAACACGGAGAACACTTATCTTTAATTAAACCTTCACAAATTGGTTGAATACCAAGGACATTCCTCCCAATCATAGACAATTTTGTTCATTCACTCTGAACAACAGTGTCACCCCCAAGACAAGGCTATGAATCCACATGGGTCCTAGGTTAAATATAAACACACAGTAGTTATATACCAAGCTCTCGGGTTTTCTCAACCAAACAACAATATTAATTTCCAAATCTCTTCCCCTTTAACCTACACAACCCAAAGAAATGAACCCCTTTCTGATGTTGACGCACGCCCCCTCCTCAGCCTACAGGTCGGAAGGTCCACATCAACAGGATATTTCCCCCTTCGCTGGCCCAAAGAGCTCTTGGAAATGGTTTTTCTATTTCCCTTTCGGGAAATCCGTACCCACAACAAATCCTCGTGGGATCCCCTCTTTGCACTTAGGAGATTGGATTTCACGCTTTCGCGAATCCATAGGTCAAGCACCTATCTCTCAAACCTCCGAAACTCAAAAAGAGTCAACCCTGACCCTTCCTCTTTTCTCTTTCAGAATTTTCCTTATCGTGATTTCGGCGATCGCGATGTCGAGCAACTTGTTCCCGCGATTCCCGAAACCCGATTTTTCGAAATTTCGATGCGCTCACAAGGTTGAATTTTCAACGCCCCTTTACTCCATCGGGACTTCGGACGTCATGATATCGTGAATCTTAATGCAATGTTCTCAGAACTTTACTCCACGAAACTCTGAAATGGTCAATGGACTTTGACTCTGTGTCAATAGTGCGCCACCTGTCCACTCATTGTCTCCTTTGTGGCCCACATGGTCCTTTTAGCCTTCGGGACTTCGCGGTTCGAAATATCGTGATTCCCATTGCAAATTTTACGGGACTTCAACCTACGAAACCCCGATATAGGAATCCACGTGTAAAATCCAACGGCCCTCGTGACTTGGATCTACGGTCCTACTCCTCCTGAGCTTAGAACCTTTAGGAATACTGGTGATAACTCCCCTGCTCCTCTGTGAGATCTGACGGCTCATAGGACTTCGCGGATTCTCCACAGAGAATTTCGACCATCCATTCTTTCCTTTTATGAACTTCTGCACAACTAACCAAGGTGTTTGTCTCCATGGAACTCATCCTCCTGTGGTCCCTCGTCACTATGCCTTCCTTCGACTCCTTCTATAGGTCTAATTCCTTCTAATATTTCCACGACTCTGCGTCTTTTAGAAAAACCCTTGCACGCAATCCTTGCGGTAGACTTTCAAGCACTTCCAAGTGTTTAAATCCTTTGACTCTGCGCACACCTGCAACAGCAGTCTTTCAATACTTCCCTCAGGTTCGAAACTCTAAGACTTTACTCATCCTGCACACTCCTTACATGGCTCCTGTGCCCAACTGCACTTCTGTAGAAATGAGAAAAAAAGCTTTCTATCCTGAGCTTTCAGAGACAAACCTCTGAACACCTTGTTGACACACTCCTTGCGGACAATTCAACTGCACTCCTTACAGGAACTCTTGCTCAGATAGAGAAACAATTGAAACTCATTCCTTTCCCTTTCCTCTTAGATTTCAAACATTCAACAAGAAATCATTCATACATAGCATAAAATCAATTGCATGACAGAAAGAGTAAACCATTCATAAGTATAACATTCAAAGATGCATACACAGATAATATATGGACACCATGAGTCTGAATCACATCTTTCTTGTATTAATTCAGAACTTCTGTACATGGAGTCTGCTACACAACTCTCCCTGCTTCTCTTCTATGCTCTCCAGAATTATCTCATCCTCTTCCTAATCTTAATCTATGTTACAATACACAATGAGGGTGTCTATATCCCATTTCCCTCTTGCGTTCCAAAACTGTCTAATCTACACATTCAATTCTACCTACTTGCATTAACTACTATAAATGCCTCCTACCTACTAAGGACGAGAGTGAATCGCTCAAGGTATGTTTACATTATACAAGTGTGCCTCCACTTGATGTTTCATTAATGGTTCAAGATATTTCAAAATTTGTTCTGGGCGCTTTTCTAGCTGCCCGTTGGCCTCTGCACTGGCTCGCTTGAGATGCTCCTGCATCACTTTCTCTACAATGCAGTCCCTCAGGTTGTTCCATTTATCTTCCATGGTTCTAGTGCTACTGGTAAGAAAATATCAATGCTGGAAAATTCCAAGGATTCTCATAAGTGCACAGTAATTTCAAAAGTGCCATAAATCTCATGCACACAGGCATCCATTCCCTCCTAGAATGATCAGTAAATTCTTACAGCCATCTAACAATGGCTTGTTAGAAAAACAAGATCGCAGAGCAATAAAACAAAATGCGGAAATAAAACAAAAAAGAATACACAATAGAATAGAGACACATATATACATGGTTTGCCTAGTGTGGGCTACATCCACTAGAGAAATTTCCAATTCCTTCATTTTTATTATCTAGCAAATGAAGGGATACAACTTATAGCACACATGTTGTAACTTCCTCTTCTTTCTCTCACAATATCCTCTCTCTGAATACAATATTCGAAATGATACATGGCCAAATAATACATTTCCCTCGTAAAAGAGGGTTTCCTTCTAGGGAAAAAAACCCTAACATAACTTCTATTGTCATATATGTGACCTTATAACCAACGGTCCAGATTTACTATGATATTACAATATACATTTACAAGGAAATTTTTCCTTTGGGGGCTTCACCCCTGAACCTCCTTCGAGGGTCTTCTTTCCCCCTGACTCCCTAGCTAGGGGGATGAGCCCCCTAGAACCCACAGGGGGGGAGATGCCCCTACAACCCCCCCACGTGGAGGGGTGTATAGTATTCTGGGGTGTACAGTCTTCATGGGGTATAAACATGGCTGGAAAAAAATACCTATGAAACAGGAAGATAATCAAGCTCCAAAACCAACATGGCTCTCCTCCTCCAACTATTCATATCCATTCCCAGACCCAAAGAACACAAATCAGCAAGAACGAGCAAAGTGCATACTACCAAAAATGAATGAACCAACAAAACAAATGAGCCACCAGAAGAACAACCCCCCAAGTAGCTAGCAGGTTGGGTTTAAATATCAAGGATGTGGTCTCCCCAAGAGACTCACATGCCCCAATACACAACGTGGTCTCTCCAAGAGGCTCATGTTCCCCCTCACCCAAAAATGTGTACATGGAAGTTAAATAAATAAAGGAGTAGCCCCTCAGCCCCCTCTCTCATGGAATCATAACCCCTTATTTCGTATCATTTTCTATCTCACAGCCAACTATGTATTACACATACACACACACACACACACACATTAATAAAATACATCATTGGCTATGAGATGGACAAGGAAAAGAGATAGGGGGCTATGACTCCCTGGGAAAGAAAGTTCAGGGGTTGCTCCTTTATTTTTTTAAATTTTATTTACCCATGTCTGGGTGAGGGGGAATCTAAGTATCTTTGAGAGTCTCTTGGGGAGACCATGTCCTTTATATTTAAACCTGACCTGTTGGCTACTTGGGGGGTTATTCGTTTGGTGGCTCATTCATTTTGTTGGTTCATTCATTTTTGGTTGTATGGACTTTCCTCATTCTTGTTGATTAGTGTGATCTAGGTATGGGCATGGAGATGAATATATGAAGGAGGAGAGCCATTGTTATATAGATGTAGTAATTTATTGATCATTCCAGGAGGGAATGGATGCATGTGTGCATGATATTGATGGAAGTTATGAAAGTACTATGCACAACTGAGAATCCTTGGAATTTTCTAGCATTGATATTTCCTGACTAATAGCACTGGAGCCCTGGAAGATAAATGGAACATCCTGAGGGACTTGATGGAAGAGAAAGGGGTTCATTTCTTTGGGTTGTACGAGATGAAGGGGAAGAGAGTTGGAAATCAGGATTTTTGTGTGGTTGGGAAAACCTAAGAGCTTGGTAGCTAATTGTTGTGTGTTTAGATTTGGCCTAGGACCCATCCTTGTGGATTCATACCCTAACTTGGGGATGACACTGTTGTTGAGAGTGAATGAACAACATTGTCTACGGTTGGGATGAACATCCTTGGTTTATAGCTAGTTGGTGAAGGTTTAATTAAAGATAAGTGCTCTATGTGTTTTATATATAATGTATATTCCATTGTGTATTATTATCTCTAAGATGGTATGAATATGATATGCTCGTTTGTTGGTTATTGTTCTGCATGGCGTGTTAAAGTATTCTTTTATGGTTTATCATGTTCTTGGTTATTGCATATTGATAATTTTTTGGATGGTTTCATGATATTGATTAATTAAATATCGGTATTGAATTCAAAATTAGTCCAAGAGGATGAATTTCTAATCAGAGCGTTATTCAAGGGTGCTCCGGAGGTAGCATAGATCAGCCTACTAGTGGTTGTGTACACCACAGATTGGTATCAAAATTTCTTGAAGGGAGTTATGGAAGCAGTGTGGCGAGCCTTGGTGGTTGGGTACATTATAGAGTGGTATCAGAGTTGTAGGTTGTAGCATCGATCCTTCAAGGGTCTGCTACAGGACTGAGATTTGTTTTTCAACTTAATTATTCTACTACAAAACAAAAGTTGTTTGCATGAGGATTTTTATTTTGGGGTGAAATTATTATATTTTCTGTGGGACAACGTCAAAGAATACAATTTAAGTGGTTTCTTAAACTTCTTAAAGTTTCAAGGTGTGTTACATAAATAATGGGTTTGCACGGAGAGAAAAGGGTCTCTGTTTGGAGGACATGAGGAGATAAAGCATCGTTCGATGGAATCTATGGCTCACTATTTCATCTCTTTTCTTATACACTTGTGAGGCTCATTCTTAGATCAAGTGTTGAACACCCTCCTCGACTGCCAATGAAACGTCACCAACATCAATTAAGAAGCTAGTTGTAGTTTTTCAAGAAGAAATGTAAACATGACAGGCTCAGTGACCATCAATCTTGCCTCTATGTGGGTTCACTACCATTGATATGTGGCATGTGTATCTCTTTATAATAAAAAAGGAACCTTGTATTACTTGTGTATGAAAAGGAATCCATGGAACCTTGCGACGCCTGGGTGCAATGTAAACTTTTGGTTAGGTTGGTCGGTGCCCTAATGGGAAGTGGTCTAGACTGGAGATGTCTGATACAAGTTATGTGTAATTTGTGTGCAAGGGCTTGGTGGACTAGACTGGGGTCAACAGATAGGTAGTCCAATTAGGGTGTGAGAGTGGAGGTTGATACATGGTGGCCTGATGGATTAGACCGACGTCGGACCATAGGAGTTGGATAACAATTTGTGCATGGTATGATTGGTGGGTTCGTTCCCCGGTGGGCCAATATCGGACCCATAAGATTTGAATTTAGGTGAAAGCTTGTGTGAGGAGCACCCAGTGGCCAGTTGACCGGTGGAATATGCCACATCAACACCATGTCAGCCGCCTCGTTGATGCCATGTCATCCAACACATGTGGAAGGGGTCCACGTGGAGGCCACTTCAGATAGGAATACTTCATCAAAAAGGAAAAATGGTGGCCGGTGACTAGTATCTCTTCATATGAAATGTCATAACCATGTCAGTGACACGTTAGTGCCACATGTAGTGTTTTGATTATCCCATGTGTCATGAGGATATTGTGCCACATGTCTTGGATAGTCAAAGTTCCAGCTCAGAGTTCTGAGCAGGTCTTGAGTACATGATGAAATCAGTAGTCACATATTGTGCCACATGTTAGGCCACATCCTTGTGCCATATCAACATCGTATTTGATCAGATCACTAATGTTCATGCCACCTCAGGTCCATGTGTCTTAGGTTCCAGTTGGACCACCTACCCTTACATGTCATTGAACCTGTGATAGATCACAGTTATTGGATCTGGGACATTGAGAGATCTTGGCCATTGATAAATCTTGGGAGGGATTCACTACCCTAGTAGCCTATACACTGACATTTTCTTGGTTCCTTGTGGATTTTCTACTATAGTTGACAAAATTTCAACTCTGAGAATTATTGTACCTATGAAATCAAGTGCAAAAAGAATGAAATTGTTGATTTTAAATTGCCATAAATTTTGGCTCGGAGATCAAATTGAGGAACATGAATAGTCATTGGAAATATATTGAGGAGGATATCACATATTTTCACCCATATTTTGAGTTAGGAAGCTCATTGTTCTCACAAAATTGAAGAAAGCCTCTGGTGGCTTTTAGGTGCATCATCTCTAGGGATCAGTTATATAGTTTTGGAGTAGTACCATCCACTTTTGGTTATCAGAGTAGTGCAGTGGAAGGATGGTATAAATATAATAAGTTCAGGGGTGGAACAAGGCAATTCATTATGGGAAGAATTATTAAAAAATAAAAGAAGGGGAATGTAATCAAACTTCAAGGAAGGATGAAAAGAGTCCAACAAAATTGAGGACAGCCTAGAACAAGAAAGGAAGCTATACATAATGAAAGAAGCAGATGCAAGTTACTATTATATGGACATTTGACAGCCATATATAACAGAGGGATTTGGAGAGAATATGCACTCATGGACATGTTTAGGATGTATTCTTAGTTTAGATAGGGATGCATTAATGCATGTGAAGTGTTTAAAAGTACATAAAACATGTTCTAGACTAGGAGTACTCTCTCTCTCTCTCTCTCTCTCTCTCTCTCTCTCTCTCTCTCTCTGTGTGTGTGTGTGTGTGTGTG
>SNQJ01S0009770.1:244393-273162 GCA_010110895.2 Picea sitchensis | reverse complement strand
AGAGTTGTTCAGCATGGCTTTGGCAATGAAGGGCAATGAGTTGGCCTGATGCCAGGTAAGCAGGGGTAGTGCAATTTAGGGTTATAACAATCATGCTCATCTCATCCTGAATGTCGTATCTCATACCATTCATGTACCTGGAAACCTTTTCATCATCACTTTTGTGATGACCTTCCCTGATGTTCAGCCTGTAGAATTCTTCAGTGTACTCCTTCACTGTCATTATCTTTTGTCTCAAATTTTGCATTCTTCGAAAAAGAGTAATCTGGTAATCCCTAGGAATGAATTTCTCCTTCATCTTCGTGATCATCGTATCCCAACTCTTGATCTTCTTCTTGCCTTTGTAGTGTCTGTCAACTTGTAGCTCATCCCACCATAATGTTTCATGTCCTCTAAGTCTCGTGATAGCATGTTTGACCTTTTTGTCCTCCTCAACATCTTCATAGTCAAAATATGTGTCTAGAGCTCTAATCCAATCTAGAAGCTCCTCGACGTCCAGGTTTCCCTCATATATTGGAATATCCATTTTTGCCTTAGCACCCATTCTTGCAACAACCCTAATCAGGCGTTCGTTTGTTACATCTTCTACTGTGACTTCTTCTCCTTCATGTCCAGCTTCATCTTCATTTTCGGAATCACTAAAATCCCCAACACTAGTTGTACGCCTCTGTGTTATCTTCATATCCTCGAGTCTAGAGCGTAGGTCATGCATTTCTCTTTTTATGGCTAGATCAGGCATCTGTCTACCCCTTCTTCTCAGTATTTCCCTCTCCTTTGGTGGATCGGGTGTTTTCCTGTCCCTTCTTCTCGGTGGCATGGTGAATCTTCCTTTTCCCTGCTATAAAAATAAAAGGAATCTTTGTGCTCTGATACCACTTGATGCATACCCTATCGGCCCCTCGGGATTGAGATCCACTCACAGGATCGTTCTATATGTCTTTCGAGCTGGATCGGCTATTTCGGATTCTCTGCTGGAATCCCCCTTCAAATTGATCCACGGGTTCTTTTTCGCGGTTCGCGATTTCGCGAGTTGAAACTCCGAGCCTTCCTCCTCCAATTCCGTGATACCTGAGACCATGAAATGGTTATGCCTCCCCTTTTGTCAGCACCCTCCTTGGGCGACCGCTGGCTAGGCTAAGAACTAGTGCCTTTCTCTTCTCGTGCCTTCATGAGTTCAAACGTCGAGCCTTGCCCCTTTTCTTTCCCGAACGCTCGAGATGAGAGAGGTCAATGTGGTGTTGACTCCTCCAAATGTGTGACGTGTGTCTGCTAGTTAAATTCCTGGGTCCACTGTGCAGTTCTGCCATGTGTCCCTCGTGTTGGCTCTTGTCACTTCGCGACTTCGCTTCTCACAACCCCGAGCACCCAAATTTTTGGGCTCTCACCCGCCGAACCTCCGAGTTCGCGAGATCCTCTGATCTCTGACACCTATCCTCCTCCGATGGATGGCTTGGATTACTTCACGACTTTGCTTCTCGTGAAGTTGAAAAACTTCTCTTTCAGACCCCCTGATGTCCGATTCCCTGAGACGGGTGATCTTGCGACACGTGTCCTCTTTTCGGCAAACAACTCTGATCCCTTCACTATCTCTGGAATTCGCCTTTCGTGAGTTCGCGAGCCTCGCTCTGAACGTTTCAACCCTTCACCTCCCGAGATCCCGAAATGCAAAATATGTAAGTGATCTGATGACCCTGTTAGTCCAGATCCTATGGCTCTGTTCTCCCTTGAACTTAAACGAAAAACACACTCGTTGTAAACCTACTCGCTCCTCTACAAGATCTGACGGTCCTCGAAACCTCGTGAACTCCCCTCAGTGGATTCCGACCTCCCAAAGCTCCCTTGATGATTTCTGTGAAATGAACGCGGTGTTCTTCCGTGAAATTCCTCCTTCTTGCAACAACGTCGATGCGCCTCCTTTTCAACGCTTCAAGGCACCAACCTTCTGTGCTTTTCTGTGACAACTACGAAGATCATATCCCTCCTAAACTTTCTCGAACTCTGAGTCTTAAAGAAGACTCCCGCATGCACTCTTTGCGGAAAATCCTTTAATTACTTCAAAAAATTGAAGTCCTTCGACTCTGCGCACTCCCTACAACAGTAGTCTTTCAACAATTTCACTCAGGTTCACAAACTCTAAGACTTTACTCTACCTGTGCACACCTTGCACCGCCCCTGTGCTCAACTTGCACTTATGCGAGAATGAGAACAACGTTAACCCTCCTGAGATTTCAGAGATAAACCTCTGAACTCTTGTCAATGCACTCCTTGCGGACAACTTCACTGCACTCCTTACAAGAACTCTTGCTCAGATAAAGAAATAATTGAAACTCATTCCTTACTCTCTCTCAGACTTCAAACACAAATCATGAAATCATATACACAACATATAAAGAAAATGTATAACATAAAGTAAACCTCCATGAGCATAACATTCAACATGCATACACAGAGAACAAATACAACACCATGAATTTGAATCGAAACTCTTTCTATTAATTCAAATCTCTATACATGGGTGTTTTCAACTACATCTCTCTGCTCTCTTCTAAATGCTCTACGCTCATAATGCTGCTTATATTTTAAAATAATACAAGGGAGGGTGTCTATATCCTGTTTCCCTCTTCGCTCCTAAAACTGTCTAATCTAGGAATTCAATTCTATCTACTTACATTCATTAACTTAAATTCCTTCACCTAATACAGATGAGAGTGAGATGCTCAAGGTCTGTTTACAAACCAAGAAGTACACCTCTCTTTAACAATCTCATTTAAGTCTGGCGTATCTGCTTCAAAAACATTCAAACAATTCATCATGTGCTCAAAATGCGTTGGTGTGTACCCCATGCTTTCTTGATGTTGGTGATGCTCCTGCATCAGTCTACAACCTTAGCTGGGACACAGATCTACCATTGTAACACCTTAACAGAGAACTTAGCAGTTATAGTTCATTAGTATTTAGCCTTTGTTTACAGCATAGATAAACCCTAATAATAGAGCATCGCAGTATTCATCCAGATCTAATATATTCAAGCACTAAGCATATCAACACATATCAGACCTCGCATCTTATTCACATCATTAGGAACTAAGATATCATATTCATCTAAGCATTCATCATTACACTAAGAATGAATCATATAAACAATATAACAACCATAATGCAGAAAGATCCCACAACACAAGATATGCGTGGTTCACCCCAGCTTGGGGCTATGTCCACCAACTCTTCTTTTCTTTATTATCTTCAGTCAAGCTTCTTACAGGCACATAGCATCAAAATCCTACTCCACAGAAGACAGGATATCTGTGTGCACCTCGCCAAATCCTCCTTTTTCGAGCTAGGGTACATCGCAAAACCTTTACACAGTCTCTTACAGTCACTTGCACTTAGCCTTGCAAACCTCACACAATATGCAAAAAGCATTTACAACTATCACTTGCACTTAAAACAACTTACAATTTGTCTCTTATAGGCCCCGATATATTTCTTACATCACCTAGACATCTATTTATACATTAAAAAAGGGCCAAAACATGGGTAAACCCATGGGTTGACATCCCCATACACGTTACATAAGCCCAAAACCCAAAAGTTCCCTAAAAAGGGGCCAAGATCCCACGATCTCTGCTTCGACGACCTGTTGAAGTCCCAAAATAGGTCAAACCTAACCAAGGATCCTCAAAACTTGTTCAAGGGCCAACATGGCCACAATAAATGTGCATGGCATGCTAACAATCTATTTGGTTGTGTGAAGGTTGATATTGTAGGAAGATAGTATAGGATACAACAACATAGTAAGTTCATAAGGAAGGTTGATGCATGTTGTTGCAAAAAGCCAAACATTTACGAGAAGGGGTCTCATACTTGTGGGATCTAAGTTGCTATATGGAACAAATCTGAAAATGGATAAGTGAAATTGGAAATCTATGGGTAACATATTTAAAAGTTTTGATTGAAAATTGATGTAAAATATCTCATGGTTATTTTATTCATGTGATACAGGTTAGATGATATATCTCTCTAGAAGGGAGAAATGATGGTCGTTAAGATGGAAAGCATGGAAAGGAAAATATTGCGACATTGAACCTCATGGTATTCCTTGATCGTCATTGAGGAGAGATATGCCATGTCGGAGAAAGCTAGAGGGACACTTTGGTTGTAAGAATCTATAAGTCTCAATACTCTTCATGTGCAAGGAAGCCTTGACAAATGATGGCTCTCCTGAGGGACTGTGTAACAAAGAAGGGGATTCCTAAGACTAGAGGGTGAGTGACTGTAAGAAACAGGAGGATTCAATTATCCATGTTACATGCTCATTAGGATCATGAGTGCATTGGGTGTGTCTGGGAAAATAAGGATTCAAATAAATGTGGTAGCCATGTGGATACATATCCATGAATTGCACAGGCATAATACTGAAATGCCAAGGGTCTGGGAGGGGACCAAACTAAGGAGAGGAAGACATTGTTGAAGTGAATTCCATGACATGATTGGATATGAAAAGGATATGATTCCACACAAGGATCAAATAGCTTTCCTGTTATATTTGATGTTTGGACTGCAACCTTTTTTCCAAAACTAAAGAGCACCCAAGAATTATATTTGTGGTGTTGTGTTTGGGTTGAAAAGGAAGGCATCCAAATAGTCAAGAAAGTAATTAGGAAGTGTGTGGACGATGTGTCGAGGAATTGGAAAGACCTTAACATTGTAACAAAGAAGGGGATTCCTGAGCCTGGAGGGTGAGTGACTTTAATAAAGAGGAGGCTTGAATTATCCATGTTACATGCCAACTGGGATCATGAGTGCATTGGGTGTGTCTAAGAAAACAAGGAGTCGAGTAAATGTGGAAGCCATGTGGATACATATCCATAAATTGCGCAGGCATACTAATGAAATTCCAAGGGTCTGGGAGGGGATCACACTGAGGAGAGGAACACATTCTTTAAGTGAAGGCCATGACATGATTGAATATGGAAAGGATATGATTCCACACAAGGAACCAATAGCCTTCCTCCTATATTTGATGTTTGGACTGCAACCTTTTTTCCAACACTGAAGATCACCCAAGAATTATATTCGTGTTGTTGTGTTTGGGTTGAAAAAGAAGGCATCCAAATAGTCAAGAAAGTAATTAGGAAGTGTGTGGATGATGTGTTGAGGCATTGGCCAGACCTTAACATTGTAACAAAGAAGGGGATTCTTGATCCTGGAGGGTGAGTGACTGTAAGAAAGAGGAGGCTTGAATTATCCATGTTACATGCTAGCTGGGATCATGAGTGCATTGGGTGTATCTAAGAAAACAAGAAGTCGGGTAAATGTGGCAGCCATGTGGATACATATACATGAATTTCATAGGTATACTATTGAAATTCCAACGGTCTGGGAGGGGACCAGACTAAGGAGAGGAAGAAATTTTTGAAGTGAAGGCCATGACATGATTGGATATGGAAAGGATATGATTCCACACAAGGATCCAATATCTTTCCTGCTATATTTTATGTTTGGATTGCAACCTTTTTTCCAACACTGAAGAGCACACAATAATTATATTCTTGGTGTTGTGTTTGTGTTGAAAAGGAAGGCATCCAAATAGTTAAGCAATTAATTAGGAAGTGTGTGGATGATGTGTTGAGGCATTGGCCAGACCTTCCAATTCACCATGATGGATGCATGGATTAGAAATGAACTCTCTATCAATGCAGAGGAGAATTGAGTAGGTATGCATGAGTAAGTTATAAAAGTGTGCAAGTGGTAGAGTTGCACACATGTAGGCTAACATAGATTTGTTTATGCTTAAAGGAATTATTGAATGCATTTTAGTGAATGGATGTATATATATTATATTTCTTAGTAATGAATGTGCTAACAACTGAAATGATTTGATTAATGCTAACTCTTGAAGTTGAGAACATTTCGAGAGTTGTTAGATATTTCAACAAGAAATTTTAAGTTTAGATTAGTTATATAAAGGCTAGGAATGATTGAATTGTTGGTTTGTTACAATTCTGAGATCACTTTTTGGAGTTGTTAAAATGTTACGAAGATAGAATGATAATTCGTTAACGGAATGATAGTTTCATAATTGAATACTAATATGGCATGGATATAAGATCATAATGGAATACTAATATCTACTAATGCAATATCCAACCATTATGAGCAGGAAGCTCAAGCCTGCAATTTTTTTATTTTCTGTAAAAAACATATTTGAGAAATTTATAATTACAAATCGTTATGGTATGCTAACAATTTGTTTGGCTAAGTGTAATTTGGAAAATTGTAGGTAGAATGGTCTTGGATATGGCATGATCTAAGACCATAAGCAAGACTAATATCTACTATTGCAAGAGCCAAACAAATTATGAGCGGGAATTTAATGCTTGGGAAACTTTGTTTTCCTGTATAAACATATTTGGAAAATTGAAATTTAAAATTGTTATGATCATATATCATGGTGATTATATGTTTGTAATACAAATGAGATGTTGACTACTGAAGTTGGAATCTCAAGAAGAAGAACACCATAAATAAATTGAGCTCAAAGACAAAGGAATCGAACAAAGCAGGTCCAATGGACTAGTTGTAGCTAGAGTTCTTTGAGCCACAACCCTAGAAACTTCTTGGCCAAGTCCATTCAAGCCCCAAAGAGAAGTAGTACAACCTGAAGGACTATAGAGAAGAGAAGGGGGTACACTCCTTGGGTTATGCAGGCTAATGGGGAATGTGATATTTCTAGTTGGATTTGCTTCCATAATTATAAATTGTAAAATAATTATGCACGTTTTGGCTAGAGTGCCTATGTATGCATGTTTTATTTTTAGGTCGGAGTGCCTTTGTGTATAAGCATTGGTTGGACTATTTGTGCATATTAGGGGACAAAGAGACTAGATTTGTAATATCAAGAACATCGATATGGTGTTTTTCATTGAGGATAGTGCCAAAATAACGGAATGGGGATGTAACACCATGGCTTTAATCCCTATCATTAGAATGTATTATGCAAATGAGACTTAGGCTGGTGAGATGGTAAAAGTTGAAGGGGACAGAGTGCTTAGGAAATGTAATACTCTCTCTCTCTCTCTCTCTCTCTCTCTCTCTCTCTCTCTACTCTTATGTGTGTGTGTGTGTGTGTGTGTGTGTGTATATATATATATATTAGGTATATATATATATATATATATATATATATATATATATATATATATATTTGGTTGCAAGATAGACAAGGACAAGAGATAGGGGATATATATATTTGGTTGCAAGATAGACAAGGACAAGAGATAGGGGGATATGATTCCATGAGAGAGGAGGTAAAGGGGTATCTCATTTATTTTTTTAACTTTTGTTTACTCATGTTTGGGTCAAGGGGCACATGAGTCCCTTGGAAAGACTACATTGTCTCTTGGGGCATGTGAGTCTCTTGGGAAAACCACATCCTTGATATTTAAACCTGACCTACTGGTTGTTTGGGGGTTTGTTCTTCTGGTGGCTCATTCATTTTGTTGGTTCATTCATTTTTTATTGTATGTAATTTCCTTGTTCTTGTTGATTTGTGTACTATGGATATGGGCATGGAGACAAATATATGGAGGAGGAGAACCATTGTTATAACACTGTAATAATTTACTAATCATTCTAGGAGGTAATGGATGCATGTGTGCATGATATTGATGGTAGTTTTGAAATTACTATGCACGAGAATCCTTGGAATTTTCCATCATTAAGATTTCTTGACAAGTATCACTAGAGCCTTGAAAGAGAAATGGAACAACCTGAGGGATTTCATGGTAGAGAAAGGGGTTCATTTCTTTGGGTTGTGCAGGTTGAAGGGGAAGGGAGACATAAATTAGGATTGTTGTGTGTTTGGGAAAACCTGAGAGCTTGGTAGCTAATTGTTGTGTATTTATATTTGGCCTAGGACCCATCCTTGTGGATTCATATCCCTAAATTGGGGATGACACTAATGTTGAGAGTGAATGATCATCGATGTTTATGGTTGGGAGGAATGTCCTTGGTTTGAAACCAGATGGTGAATGGTTCAATTAATGATAAGTGCTCTATGTGTTTCCTTGTGTATTTATTTATATCTTAGATGTAATTCTATGTGCATGATGGTTGGTTATTATTGTGCATGGCATGTTGTTCATTTCTTGGATGGTTTAGCATGAATCTTGTTTATTTCATGTGTTCCTTTCATGATTCTTTGGTAGTTCTTTGAACAAGATTTCAAAATTGGTTCAATAAGTGCATTCTTGAGGTAGCATGGCCAGCTTGTTTAGGGTTGGGTACGCCACAAATTGGTATCAGAGCATCTTGAAGGGAATTCTAGAAGTAGCATGGCCAACCTTGGTGGTTGAGTACATTGCAATCCTCCACATTTCCCTATGCCCCATATTGGTATTCCTGCTCCCATTTTGTGTGTCATACTACTACTTTCTTATGTTTTATGCCTATCACAATTCTACCCAACAAGTTCCCTTTATTGGAGATACCTTTTCTCCCAAAACAATTCTATCCAACATGCTCTCCTTGGCTAGAATTGTTCTTTGATTCACATGTAGTTCTTGTTGATTTTTCAATAAGATAGGTTTAAGCATGAATTTCATTCTATTTTTATCATTTTACTTAAACCATAAAACAATTTGTTGCAGAAACCAAGATCACAAGAAGAAACACCATGCACAAGTACACAAGAAGTATCTTGGGAAACCCTTCTCAACAAGGGAAGAAAACCCATCCAATCATTTTCTATATTCTTCAAGAGAAAGACCTCCACCACCATAAACCTATCACACAAAAGGGTGCTCACAAATCCTAGTAGACTAGCACCCAAGAGAGTTGCACATGTTTCCCAAGAAGTAAGTACTTGTTGAAATTTCCAAACTCACACTTATTATATGATTCCTCAATGGGGAATTTACATTTACTTATATTAGAATGAACCTATCAACAATGGTGTCTATTGGCACAACAGGGACAACCTCAATAACTCACAATATAATTAATAATTACCATATTAATTATCGTTTACATTAATTATCTTTCACTTTATGGTGGGTCCGACCTGTACCCTTTTCATCACAAATAGGGTTACAGGTAATTCTAAATCTTGTACAATATAGAAAGGGATCTCATACACCCACTAGTGCTCAGCCACTAGGGGAACATCCATTTGTGTCCAGTGACAGGTATGTCCACATATCTATCTCACTATGTCTCATAGGAGAACCACACTCACAAGTGCTCAGCCACTAGGATCACGTTCACTTGTGCTCAACCATAGGCACATCCAACTCAACAAATCTCTTTCTCAATGTGTCTCACAGGAGAATCATCTAGAGTATCACATCATCTCAACTCTCTACACAGAGGAGGCCAATACATCATTTCATCTATGTCTCAGAATGATACACCCAACTCATGGGCTTCCCCACATAGGGGCACACAACATTCCATCTCTGTCTCAGAGAGGAACCACACACCCAAATCACGAGATTCCCTACACAGGGGCACAAAACATTCCATATCCATCTCAGAGAGGAACCACACACCCAGCTCATGGGCTTCACCACCTCACACAGGGGCACAACATTCCATCTCTGTCCCAGATAGGAACCACACACCCATCTCATGGGCACAACCAACTCATGGGCTCTCTCTCAGGTTGACTCACTTAGTCTATGTCCTGGAGGATGTCTCACGCAGTTGTAATCATCAACACTCCCTCTCAGCTAGGGAGGCATTCTCCACCAAACCAAGTCTCTCACGGAAGTACTTGAACTTCGTCTTGGCAAGCGGTTTGGTGAAGACGTCTGCAATCTTCTCTTGGATAGGAAGGTATTATATGTGTATTGTTTTCCTCTGCACCATGTCTCTGATATAGTGATATTTTATCTCGATGTGTTTTGATCTATCATGAAACATAGGGTTCTCATAGATCTTCACGCAACTCTGGTTATCACAATGGATAGTAGTAGGATCCATATCATGATCGAATATATCAATCAAAAGTTTGTAAAGCCACACTACTTCGCGGAATGCCACACTCAATTCTATGTAGTCTTCCTTTGAGGTACTCAATGCCACATATATCCATTTCCTGCTACACCAGGAAACCATGGCAGATCCTAAAGTAAAGAAAAAACCAAAGGTTCTCTTCTGGTCCACTACGCTCCTTGCCCAATCTGCATCGGCATATCCCTGCAAGCTCAAGTCTACATTGGATTCATATCTTAGTCCATATCCAAATGTTCCTTGTAGGTATCTCAATACATGTTTTGCTACTATCCAGTGAGTTTGTATCGGTTGGCTCATGAACTGGTTGAGCACATTCACTGCATAGAATATATCAGGTCTTGTGATAACCAGATACATCAATGATCCAATCAATTGTCTGTACAAGTGTGGATCAATATATCCTGAATCAACATCACTTGTCTTCATTAAATCCATCACCATTGGTGTAGGCATGGATTTGCGTTATGTCATGCCGAACTTTTTCAATATCTCCACAGTATATTTTCCTTGACTTATGAAAATCTCATTTGTCCTCTGCCATACTTCTAGTCCCAAGAAGTAATGCATCAAGCCTAAATCCTTCATCTAAAATTTAGTTTTCAAGGCTTGTTTGCATTTAGCAATGATTCTCTTTGAACTAGTGAGAAAAGGTCATCCACATATAGGACCAAGATAAAGCACTCGTTTCCATCAATGTGATAATATAGGGTTGGATAAACATCACTCTTGTTGAAGCCCAAACTCATCAAGAATCCATCCATTTTCTCGTACCAAGCACAAGGTGCTTGATTTAGTCCATAAAGGGATTTCTTCAACCTGCACACATGATATTTTTTGTTGTGCATAATGAATCCTTCTAGCTGCTCGATATAAACTTCTTCCTCAATTACACCATTGAGAAAGGTTGTTTTTACATCCATCTGATGTAGCTTCCAACCCATGGAATTGACTAGTGCAATGATGGAACGGATGGAAGTGTATCAGGCTAATGGAGAAAAATTATCATCATAGTCAACTCCCTCTACTTGCATAACCCTCTGGCTACAAATATCTCTTTGTATTTCTCTATGTTTCCATCAACTGCATGCTTGATTTTATAAATCCATTTGGAAGTCATTACAAACTTTCTCTCTGGTCTCAGAGCAATATTCCATACATCATTTTTCAATATAGACTGATATTCTTCTCTCATGATATCTTGCCATACCTATTCACTTGAAGCTTATCCATGACAATAAGGCTCAGATTCAATGATGTGGCTCATGGCTAACAGGTAGCTTGAGAATATCTTTGGTCTCTTTCTCTCTCTAGTTGTCCCTTAAGGGGTTGTATGTCCCTCTACTTCCTGTAGATTTTTTCGAGCCCAGGCAAGCCTTTAATTTCCTACTATAATATCTCTAGGCATGTCAATTGGAGAAACTGGGTCAGCTGGAACAACTGGATCAACTAGGACAACTAGATCAACTCAAATAATGTATGTCTCCCTATGAACTGCTAAAGGGGGAGAAGGAATTGTCTCACTATCAATTTCCATTTGAGATTCTCTGGATCTTTGGAAGGCTATTTCTTCTTCAAAAGTGACATCTCTTCTTATTTCAATCTGTCTCTGACTAGGAATGTAGATTCAATATGTCGTCAAGGATTCATCGTGTCCTACAAATGTGCTCTTTCTCCTTGAAGGATCTAGCTTGGATCTCTTCTCTTTGGGTACATGGAAATATATTGGGCACCCAAATATCATGAAGTGTCCAATATCAGGATTTACTTCGGTGAATGCTTCTTCTGGGGTAATTTTCTTCAAGATATGATGATGACTCCCTCTTCTAAACATAGACTGATTTCATGCATGCTTCTTCCCATAGATTCATAGGTACACTCTGATCATGTATCATTTCTTTGGTTTCTTCGATGATAGTTCTATTTTTCCTCTCTACAACCCCATTTTGTTGAGGGTTGTAAGGAACTATGAACTCCCTCTTGATCCCTTCTTCAATACATAAATTGTTGAAATCTTTGGAGGTGTATTCTCCTCCATTATCTGATCTTAGTACCTTTATATTTATTCTAGTCAGGTTCTCAACTTGAGCTTTGAATTCTTGAAATTTTGCAAGGACTCCATCCTTGCTCTTCAGGAAGTAAATCCAAGTTTTCTGAGAGTGATCATCTATGAAGAGTACATATTACAAGTACCCATTTAGAGATGCAATAGTCATTGTCCCACACACATTTTAATGTACCAAGTCCAAGATTTCCTTGGATCTATTGTCACTACTCAAGAAGGATCCTTTAACATTCTTTCCAAGAGCACAACCTTTGAAAACACCTTTATTCTAAATCTTTATCCCTAGAAGAATTGTTACCATCTTCCCTAGAGCTGGGAGAGATCTATAATGAATGTGAGCAAGTCTTCTATGCCATGAAAGAACTCTTCCTTCTGAAAAGGTAACCTTGTAGCCTTTGTCTTCCAAGGCAGAAACAGAGACAAGGTTCCTCTTCATTCCAGGTACTTCTCTTAGTTGAAGTTGCATATCTGAATCTAGTTTGAAGGTATAAGTTCCAACCCCTTTCACATTATATTTGGCACCATCTCCAAGGACAACAGGTAGATGTGTCTCTTTCTCAACAAAATTTGTTAGGTGATCTCTAAAACCGGTCATGTTCCTGGAGGCACCACTGTCAATTAACCAAGTATTATCATTGGTAAGAACCATACCTGAGAGTGTTGAGATGTTGATGTATTCGTCTCCTTGAAGTATTGGTTTCTAGGAACTGAGTTTTCTTGGACCACCAATCTTGTCTTCCATCATGATTATGTTCATCATAATTTTAGATTTTTCACAAACCCTTGTCAATTGGGCTAAAAAACCTAATGGCTAGGCTAGGCTAGCACTTTTAGGTTTTGTTGGACTTATGACTGCCAAAAATAAGCCTTTTAAATATAGGAGAACACTAGTGAGCTGAAGAGCTCCTTCAATGAGTTGTATAAACCCTAATTCTAAAATTTATGCAGAAATTAGTGAAACCCTAGAAACCCTAGGGCCAAAAAGTCAAAATGCTTGGAAATAAAATCTAAAGCTTTTTGGAGGTGCGTTGGAGGAGTTTGTACACTCCTATACACTTTTTATCCCCAACGTCCAAGTGACAAGTGATGAAACTCCTTATAAAGGTAGGCCATACAGATTTTCTGGAAACCCTAGGAGGATCGTACGGTTTTGCAGAAGAGAGAGGATGACTGAAATTTTCTTGTGCAATGGGTTCTTTAAGACCTATGCTCTAATTCCATGTTGATTTTCCAATAATATAGGCTCAATCATGAAGTTCATTACATTTTTAGCATTTTACTTAAACCATAAAACAATTTGTTGCAGCAACCAAGATCACAAGAAGAAACACCATGCACAAGTACACATGAAGTATCCTAGGAAACCCTTCTCAACAAGGGAAGAAAACCCAACCAATCATTTTCTATATTCTTCAAGAGAAAGAAATCCACCACCATAAAACCTAGCACACAAAAGGGTGCTCACAAACCCTAGTAGACTAGCGCCCAAGAGAGGTGCGCACTTTTCCCAAGAAGTAAGTACTTGCTAAAATTTCCAAACTCACACTTATGATATGATTCCTTAATGGGGAATTTACCTTTACTTATATTGGACTAAACCTACCAACAGTGGTGTTTATTGGCACAACAGGGTCGACCTTAATAACTCACAATATAATTAATAATTACCATATTAATTATCTTTTACGTTAATTATCTTTCACTTTATGGTGGGGCCGACCTATACCCTTTTCATCACAAATAGGGTTACAAGTAAGTCTAACTCTTGTACAATATAGAAAGGGATCTCATACACCCACTAGTGCTTAGCCACTAGGGGCACATCCATTTGTGCTCATCCACAGGGATGTCCACATCTCTATCTTACTGCATCTCACAGGAGAACCACACTCACTAGTGCTCAGCCACTAGGATCACGTTCACCTGTGCTTAGCCACAGGCACACCCAACTCAATAGATCTCTTTCTCACTGTGTCTCATGGGAGAATCATCTAGAATATCACATCATCTCAAATATCTGCATACAAGAGGCCATTACGTCATTTCATCTATGTCTCAGAATGATACACCCAACTCATGGGCTTCCCCACACATGGGCACACAACATTCCATATTCATCTTAGAGAGGAACCACACACTCAGCTCATGGGATTCCCTTCACAGGGGAACACAACATTCCATCTCTATCTCAGAGAGGAATGTCCACACACCTAGATCATGGGCTTCACCACCTCACACAGGGGAACAACATTCCATCTCTGTCTCAGACAGGAACCACACACCCATCTCATGGGCACACCCAACTCATGGTCTCTCTCTCAAGTCGACTCACTCAGTCTGTGTCCTGGAGGATGTCTCATGCAGCTGTAATCATCAACAGGTCTTAGCCTACTCTAATACTAGACTACTGCAATCCTATATGCCATGCAACAACAACAAGCACCAGGGTTGTTAATACTAAATTCACACATATCACATTACTATCAAATGGAATCACACATAAGTTTGAGACTTAAGCATATAGAGTGAAGAATTTCATATTTATAGAACCAACACTTTGTATAGATTAAACTTTAGATATATGAAATTACAAATATATGCCTAAATGAGCTTAAACCACCACTAAAAATAAATAATAATTTCTTCTAAATACTAAAAGGGGGTGTTTGATGGTCTCTATCTTAGCTAGGCTTACAATGGCTGAAAAGGAATCAAAATAAACATAAAAAATTAACTTGATCTTTATTTTGTCGAATTGTTACTACCAAGTTTCCTTTCTTTGAATTCCTTCTTCTCTCCTCTACTCCCTTGTTCTTCTTCTTCCTTTGTTCTTCTCTTCTTCCTCATTTCCTCCTCTTTTGTTCTTTGTCAAAAGAATAATAATCTCCCCTTCCCAAAACTTGGTGTAAATCAAAAGTTATTTCCCCATTACTCTACGTACCAAAATTAAGGCCTCCTATTAACCACTCATAAAGAAGCACAAACTCAATTTATCAATAAATTCCAAGTGTGTTGATAATCCTACCACCGTTAAATATTAAAAACCAATGGGAAAAATCAACTCAACTAAATAAATTTCCAACGAAACCATCACATGAAGAAATGCTTAGAAGGGGACCCATAAATCATTAATGTGAAGAAAGGTAAGCTATGGAAAATGGGAGTAGTAATATGGGAAGAGTCAATGGCTCAATATTTATTATGGGATACCTATTTTTTGAATTTATTCCAAATAAAAAAAACATCACAAAAGGTAAGAACTATCAGATGAGAGAAATTAGAGGGCTCAAGAAATTTCAACGGCTTCCCTAATCCTTTCACCTTGCAAAACTTCATCTTCGCAAAAAAAAATTGTATGTTTGATGGGAAACCAACGAGCAGTCAAATATCCATCGATAGCCCGACCAATCTCCACTACCAAACCTTTATCACCCCCTCACCCTCACCCTCACCCTCCCCCCTACCCCCGAATGTTTTAATATTGGATTTATAATAGGAAAGAGGGTCACTGAATTTCCTCTTCCTTACTATTGAATGAGCACTTTGTTCCTGAACCTCCTATGCCAGTCTTCATGTCTAAACAACCTCACCCTCCTACATCGGATGAGAAACTTCATCCATCAATCTCCCTTCCCTTTCAAGCAATCGAGTACATTTAAACGCAATTGCCTCAATATCCCTATGTTTGATTAGAGTTTTAAAGACCTACAACCTAGTATAGTTGGTCGAGAAAATAAAGCTCCTATTCTATTGGTTGAGTGTGCTTAATGTCCTAGGTTATCCCTATGTTTTATTAGAGTGTTAAAACCCTACAACCTAGTATAGTTGGTCGAAAAACTAAAGATACTATTCTATTGGTTGAGTGTGCTTAATGTCCTAGGTTATCCCTATATTAATCTTTGTGTAATGTGTGTATTTTCCATTGTATCTTTTCTGTTCTTTTATTGAAAATATGTTTTTAGTAAAATATTGTACAAGGTTAAAATCTACAGTTGGTCACATAGATGTAAGTCGAATTGGCTACGGGGTTGTCCTTGTGTAAAGAAAGAGGGTATGATGTCGATTGTGTCTTAGGTGTGGACCAAGGTTAGGAATGTAACATTTTATTCTGAATAAATAAGACAACAAGAGAGTAATACACTCAATGAATGTCGATTTTCCCATTTTGGTTTCCAGGGTAAAATCTCTGCGTATTGTCTTTTTGATTTTGCATTTCCTTTTATAGCTTAAATCTTCCTTCCTCTCTTCTGTTAGGTTTAATGTCGAAAGTATAATTTATTGACATTCTCCTCCTTTCCTTCATGTTAGTACAATAAGTAATACGCATGGGCTCAAGCTTTCTCTTATCAATCCCTAGTACACTAACTCATAAACTTTTCTATTCATCTCCGTACTTTTTGTTGGGGTCAATCTATGTGGCACTTTGTTTGGTAGACTTGAACCTAGAATAGAAAAAAATTGATGGGAAATGCTCCTTACAAGTTTCATTCCCTTCAATAGATCATTTTAAATAACCCCCTTAAGCTCTATTAACAACAATGCAACCTATTTTTTCATCTCAATTTGTTTCTCTTTCAAACTTAAATTCATTGGAAAAATGGAAAAACAACGTCTTTCCCTCCTTTCTTCCTTCAAAACCTCCTTTGTTGTGCATATCATCACTCTACTACCATTTTTTTATTACTATTGTTGGTGTTGTCTCATTTTTCCTCATTCATGGGAAACAACCTAAAATTCTCTTTTCCCTTCTCTAATAGAAAAGTAATCTTTACTCCATCATGAACAAATTTCCAATTGAATGGCCAAGACCTCCCCCCGAAAAAATGGTAGGTTTCCATTCACACTACACCACATAATACTTTATCATGATAATTCCCAATATGGAAATTTATAAAGAAATGCTAACACATAGTGATGTTGTGCCCCTTTTGTAACCAAAAGTCTTCATCGACATTCATATGTGGGGTCCATTTCAACTTTAAATTTTCAATGAAATCCTTAGATACCAAGTTTTCAATGCTACCATCATCTACAATATATGAACAACACTTACATTCAATATTACCTTTAATTTTGAAAATTGCCTTATTTTATTTCAACTCTTTCTCTTCAGGCTAGAACCATATCTTCAACAACACTCAAGAACATAACACTTTCACCATGTTATTTATACACTTCATCAATGCTATCTCCAATCACTGTTCTTATTGTGATTTCAACTCCTTAAGCAATATGAGTTTTTCCTTATTTCCTTCTATTAACATTTAAATTATTTGGACACTCATATACTCTATGTCCTTCCAATCCATACTTTAAGCATTCTCCTCTAAATCATCCTCATCTACCTATAGGAGTTCTCTAACCTCTAGAGATTCATAATTTCTTCTTATTTCTTGACTTTCACCATTGGTATTATTGCCTTCATCTCCTTTGCTTCCATTTCTTTTTCCTCTTTTACCCGTGTTCTTACCTATACCTTTCATTCATTTACCATGGGAACTTGGTTTCTTTCTTGATTTCTTGTTATTGTTCAAGGAAAGCTGATATACATTCCCAATTGACCGAATTCTCACAATGTAATAATATTGAATAACATAATAATGGCCATTATGTATCTAGAAAAAGTCTTATATCCTTTATCACTTTGTCCAAATTTAATGGACAAGCTAAACAATTGTTTTGTATATTCCTTCAGTGTCATCTCCTTTTGCCTTAGGTTTTGAAACTTCTTGAATAAGTTCAAAGAGTAATCCACTGGAAGAAATTTACCCTATAACTTGGTAATCATCCTGCTCCATACCCTGATTTTATTTCTCCCTCTTCTCTTCTCGTCCAATTGAATATTATCCCACCATAGAGATGCATTACCTTTCAACTTTTTCCATTCAAGTTTCACTCTCTTGGTGTCTTCGATTTGCTCAAATTCAAAGAATATATCCATGCTCCCAATCTGATCAATCAATTCTTATAGGTTTAAGCTACCTTAGTAGGTAGGGGTTTCCATATTTTGCATACCTCTTGAATCTGCCAATGCCTTAATAGTCATTTCTTATTAGGTTTCAACTTCCTCTTGTGGGGATTATACTTCCCTCTCTTCATCACTCACGTCCTAAATTTTTGTTTCAACGCCTCTTCTATAAGCTACCTCCATGGAATCCATCCCGGTTAACATGGCCCTCAACATTTGGGTAATTTCATTTGTAGCTCCTTATGATGTACCCAACCACCAACAGACTGAGCCACACTACCTCTGGAGTGTCCTTCAAGAATGATCTAATTAAAAATTCTCCCTCTTCGTCTGATTTTGAATTCAATACCAACCTTTAATTAATAAAGATCATGAAACCATTCAAGAAATGATCAGCATGCAATAACCAAGAACATGCTAAAACATAAAGAAATACTTTAATATTCCATGCACAACAATAAGCAACAAACGAGCATAACATATTCATGTCATCTCATAGATAATAATACATAGGGGAATATCCATTATACAAAAAACACAGAGAGCACTTATCTTTAATTAAACCTTCACAAACTAGTTGCAGACCAAGGACATTCCTCCCAACCATAGACATTGTTGTTCATTCACTATGAACAATACTGTCACTCCCAAGACAGGGCTATGAATCCACATGGTTTCTAGGCCAAATATAAACACACAGTAGTTAGCTACCAAGCTCTCAGGTTTTCCCAACCACAAAACAATCCTAATTTCTAGATCTCTTCCCCTTTAGCCTACACAACCCAAAGAAACGAACCACTTTCTCTACCATGCAGTCCCTCAGGTTGTTCCATTTCTCTTCCATGGCTCTAGTGCTACTGGTCAGAAAATCTCAATGTTGGAAAATTCGAAGGATTCTCATATGTGCACAGTACCTTCAAAACTACCATCAATCTCATGCATACAGACATCCATTCCCTCCTGGAATGATCAATAAATTCTTACATCCATATAAAAATGACTCTCCTCCTCCAACTATTCGTCTCCATGCCCAGACCCAAAGCACATGAATCAACAAGAACGAGCAAATTCCATACAACAAAAAATGAAGGAACCAACAAAACGAATGAGCCACCAGAAGAACCCCACAAGTAGCTAGTAGGTCAGGTTTAAATATCAAGGATTTGGTCTCCCCAAGAGACTCACATGCCCCAAAATCCAATGTGGTCTCTCCAAGAGACTCAAGTTCCCCCTCACCCAAACATGGGTACATGGAAGTTAAAAAAATAAAGGATCAACCCCTCATCCCCATCCCTCATGGAATCATATCCCCTTATCTCTTATCCTTGTCCATATCACAACCAACAATGTATTACACACACACACACACACACACACACACACACATATTAATAAAATACATTGTTGGGTGTGAGATGGACAAGGAAAAGAGATAGGGGGCTATGATTCCCTAAGAGAGCAGGTTGAAGGGTTGCTCCTTTATTTTTTTAACTTTTATTTACCCATGTTTGAGTGAGGCGGAACATGAGTATCCTTGAGAGACCACATTGTCTCTTGGGGCTCATGAGTCTCTTGGGGAGACCATGCCCTTGATATTTAAACTTGACCTGCTGGCTACTTGGGGGGTTATTCATTTGGTGGCTCATTCGTTTTGTTGGTTCATTCATTTTTGGTTGTATGCACTTTCCTCGTTCTTGTTGATTAGTGTGATCTAGGTCTGGGCATAGAGACAAATAGATGGAGGAGGAAATCCATTGTTATATGGATGTAAAAATTTATTGATCATTCCAGGAGGGAATGGATGCCTATGTGCATGATATTGATGGCAGTTCTGAAAATATTGTGCACAACTGAGAATCCTTGGAATTTTATAGCATTGATATTAACTGACTAGTAGCATTGGAGACCTGGAAGAGAAATGGAACATCCTCAGGAAATGCATGGAAGAGAAAGGGGTTCATTTCTTTAGGTTGTGCGGGCTGAAGGGGAAGAGAGTTGGAAATTAGGATTTTTGTGTGGCTGGGAAAACCTGAGAGCTTGGTAGCTAACTGTTGTGTGTTTATATTTGGCATAGGATCCATCCTTGTGGATTCATACCCTGGCTTGGGGGTGACACTATTGTTGAGAGTGAATGAACAACAATGTCTATGATTGGGATGAACATCCTTGGCTTATAGCTAATTCATGAAGTTTTATATATTAAAGATAAGTGATCTATGTGTTTTTTGTATAATGTATATTTTGTTGTGTATTATTATCTCTGAGATGATATGAATATGATATGCACATTTGTTGGTTATTGTTGTGCATGTCATGTTAAAGTATTCTTTTATGGTTTATCATTCTCTTGGTTATTTCATACTCATAATTTCTTGGATGGTTTCATGATATTTATTAATTAAATATTGGTATTGAATTCGAAATCAGTCCAAGAGGATGAATTTGTAATCAACGTGTTCTTGAAGGGTGCTCTGGAGGTAGCATAGCTTAGCCTACTAGTGGGTGTGTACACCATAGATTGTTATCAGAGTTTCTTGAAGGGATTTATGGAAGTAGTGTGGCCAGCTTTGGTGGTTGGGTAGATTATAGAGTGGTATCAGAGTTGTAGGTTGCAGCTTCGAGCCTTCAAGGGTCTACTACAAGACTGAGATTTTATTTTGAACTTAATTATTTTTTAACAAAAAAAAAAGTTGTTTGCATGAGGATTTTTATTTGGGGTGAAATTATTATATTTTCTCTCGAACAACGTCAAAGAAGATAATTTATGTAGTTTCTTGTACTTCTTAAATTTTCAAGGTATGTTACAAAAATAGTGGGTTTGCATATAGAGAAAAGGGTCTTTGTTTAGAGGACATGAGGAGATCAAGCATCATTTGATGGCACCTATGTCTCATTATTTCATATATTTTATTATACAATTTTGAGTCTTATGCTTAGATCAAGTGTTGAACACCCTCCTTGGCCGCGAATGAAACGTCACCAACATCAATCAAGAAACTAGTTGCAGTTTTTCAAGAAGCAATGTAAACATGACAGGATCAATGACCGTCAATCTCGCCTCTACATGAGTTCGTTGTCATTGATATGTGGCATGTGTATCTCTTTATCCCACATTAATTGGGAAAGGATCGCTTAAATTATTTATAAGAAAAAAGGAACCTTGTATTACTTATGTATGAAAAGGAAGCCATGGAACCTTGCAACGCCTGGGCACAATGTAAACTTTTGGTTGGGTTGGATGGTGCCCCAATGGGAATTGTTCCAGAATAGAGTTTTTTGATAGAAGTTATGTGTAAGTTGTGTGCAAGGGCTTGGTGGACCGGATCGGGGTCAACTGACAAGTAGTCGAATTGAGCTGTGAGAATGAAGGTCGATGCTCGGTGGCCCGATGGATCAGACTGATGTTGGACCATAGGAATTGGATAACAATTTGTGCATGGTATGATTGGTGGGTTGGTTATCTAGTGGGTTTATATCGGACCCATAATATTTGAATTTGGGTGAAATCTTATGCGAGGAGAACCCGGTGGTCGGTTGGCCAGTGGAGGATGCCACATCAACGCCATGTCAGCATCCACATCGATTTCATGTCATCCAGCACATGTGGAAGGGGTCCACGTGTAGGACACTTCAGAAAGGAATACTTCATCAAAAAGGAAAAATGGTGGACGGTGACCAATATCACTTCATATGAAATGTTGTAACCATGTCAATGCCATGTTAGTGCCACATTCAATGTTTCAATTATCCCACGTGTCACGAGGATATTGTGCCACATGTCTTGGATAGTCAAATTTCCATCTCAGAGTTTCGAGTGGGGATGGAGTACATGATGATGTCAGTAGTCACATATCATGCCACATGTCAGGCCACATCCTTGTGCCACATCAACATGGTGTTTGATCATATCACTAAGTGTCATGCCAGGTGGCATGCCACATCATGTCGATGTGTTGTAGGTGTCAGTTGGACCACCTACCCTTACATGTCGTTGAACCTGTGATAGATCACAGTTGTCGGATTTGAGACATCAAGAGATATTAGTCGTTGATAAATCTTGGGAGGGATTCACTACCCCGGTGGCCTATAACCCAATGGGTCGATACCCTAGTGGCTTATACTCTGATGGACTAATGCCCAAATAACAAGATATTGGAAAGGTTTAAGTAGTGGCAATAGTGGGAGATCCGATGGATCTCAGTGCCTGGTGAGCCAAGGGTCCCGGTGGGTCGGTGGTTGATTCCATGCAAATATGTTACATGTTGTGACATGCCAACACCAGGTAATTCTACGTTGGATGGTACGGGTGACATGGAGCCACATGGGGATCACGTGGAGATAGGAAGAAGAAGGCTTGAAAGCTTAAAAGGGCCATAAATTTTGATTCCAAGCTAGGTTTTGAGCATGGTTATAGTTGTTGACAATATCTCGAAGAGAATAAATGTATTATGAGATCATAATTGGACTTAGATGGATGATTAAGAAACGTGGTTTGAGAAAAGAGAAAATAAATTGTTTGTAAAAAGGACAAAGTTGCATATTCTAGATTACTGTAGAATCCTACTCGAGCAAGGGATTGTGAATCTGAAAGTTGTTTTGTGTTCACCATTATGATTACTATCTGTGTCCAACACAAACATTTTCTTGGTTCCTTTTGTATTTCCTTCTACAGTTGACAAAAGTTGACCTCTGAGATCTATTGTACCTGTGAAAGCAGGTGCAAAAAGAATCAAAGTGTTGATTTTAAAGTGCCATAAATTTTAGCTTAGAGATCAAATTGAGGCACATGAATAGTCATTGGAAAGATATTGAGGAGGATATGACATATTTTCACCCATATTTTGAGTTGGGAATCTCATTGTTGTCATAAAATTGAAGAAGGCCTCTAGTGGATTTTAGGTGCATCATCTAAAGGGATTAGTTATATAAGTTTGGAGTACTACCATCCACTTTTGGTTATCAAAGTAGTGCAGTGGAAGCATGGTACAAATATAATAAGTTCAAGGGTAGAACAAGGCAATGCTTTATGGGCAGAATTATTAAAAAATAAAAGAAAGAGAATGTAATCAGACCTCAATGAAGGATGACAAGAGTCCAACAAAATTGAGGACAACCTGGAACAACAAAGGAAACTATACATAATGAAAGAAGCATATGCAATTTACTATGATATGGACATCTAATAGCCATATATAGCACATGAATTTGGAGAGAATATGCACTCATGGACATGTTTAGGATATATTCTTAGTTCAGATAGGGATGCATTAATGCATGTGAAGTGTTTAAAAGTACATATAACATGGTGTAAACTAGGAGTAGTCTCTCTCTCTCTCTCTATGTGTGTGTGTGTGTGTAAAGTTTCTATTGATGGTTGTTGTATAGGAAAGAGGAAGTTACTACATGGATGAAAGTTGTCGATGATGCATATGGAATCCATCCATATGAAGGAGCAACCAGAAAATGAAATGTTGAATAAGAGGTTGGAGAAGGAGTCAAGGAAGCTCCTACTGTTACCAACTAATCAATTAGCATCAAACCTATTAAATGGAAGTTATGCAGGGAATGTAGGTAAGAATTTCCTTAGCCATCATTTAGCATTTAAAGTGATTATATTATATGTTTTGAATGAATTCATTGGAATGATTTACCATTTAGTATGGTAAAGGTATAAGGCATGTGATATTTATAAAATTTATTTAACTATAGAATGCATTCATATGACATAACAACATGTAGGAATGTGTTGGTTATGAGTTAATAACCAAAGCAAATAAGAGGTATAAACCTGTTATAGAAATAATTGTTGATAAAGAATCCATGTGGAGAGAGGTTGGGTGAGTTCCAACTCAACATGGAAAGGTGCATTGTCTATAAATGTGGCCATGGACATTGGCACATTGGTTGAATTATTGTGAAGATTGAATGCATTAAAGAAACTGGTATACCGAAATAATGCATGTGTAAAGAATAATAGTTTCTTTCTTATTCATATAATTAGTGAACAAAAGAGATGCAATTGTTAGGATGCACAATTATTTTTGAAAATTGTTTGTGGGCCATGGTAAATGTGCAATGAAAATATAATGTGCATGGAATGCTAACAATATTTTTGGTTGTGTGAAAGTTGATATTGTAGGAAGATGGTCTAGGATACAGAAGCAGAGTAAGTCCATAAGGAAGGTTGATGCTTATTATTGCAAAAATCCAAACAGTTATGAGAAGGGGTCTCATACTTATGGGATCTGAGTTCCTATATGGAACAAATTTGAAAATAGATAAGTGAAATTGGAAATCTGTGGGTAACATATTCAAATTTTTTTATTGAAAATTGATATAAAATATCTCACAGTTACTGTATGCATGTGATATAGGTTAGATGAAAGATCTGTCTAGAAGGGACAAATGATGGTCATTGAGATGGAAATCATGGAAATTCCACTATTATGACATTGAACCTCATGATATGCATTGATCATCATTGAGGAGAGATATTCCATGTTGTAGAAAGCTAGAGGGGTGCCTTGGTTGTAAGACTCTATAAGTATCAATACTCTTCATGTGCGAGAAAGCCTTGACAAATGATGGCTTGCCCGAGGGACTATGTAACAAAGAAGGGGATTCCTGAACCTGGAGGGTGAGTGACTGTAATAAAGAGGAGGCTTGAATTATCAATGTTACATGCCAGCTGGGATCATGAGTGCATTGGATGTGTTTGAGAAAACAAGGAGTCGGATAAATGTGCCAACCATGTGGATACATATCCATGAATTGCACATGCATATTACTGAAATGCCAAGGGTCTGGGAGGGGGATAGAAAAAGGAGAGGAATACATTGTTGAAGTGAAGTCCATGGCATGATTGGATATGGAAAGGATATGATTCCACACAAGGATCCAATAGCCTTCCTTCTATATTTGATGTTTGGACTGCAACCTTTTTTCCAACATTGAAGAGCACCCAAGAATTATATTCTTGGTGTTGTGTTTGGTTTGAAAAGGAAGGAATCCAAATAGTCAAGCAAGTAATTAGGAAGTGTGTGGATGATGTGTCGATGCATTGGACAAAGATTAACATTGTAACAAAGAAGGGGATTCCTGAGCCTAGAGGGTGAGTGACTGTAAGGAAGAGGAGACTTGAATTATCCATGTTACATACCAGTTGGGATCATTAGTGCATTGAGTGTGTCTGAGAAAACAAGGAGTCGGGTAAATGTGGTAGCCACATGGATACATATCCATAAATTGTGCAGGCATACTACTGGAATTCCAAGGGTCTGGGAGGGGGCCAGACTAAGGAGAGGAAGACATTGCTAAAGTGAAGGCCATGGCATGATTGGATATGGAAAGGATATGATTCCATAGAAGGATCCAATAGCCTTCCTTATATATTTGATGTTTGGACTGCAACCATTTTTTCAACACTGAAGAGTGTTAATATTATGGTAGCTACAGGAGGTATTTACCTACACGTGTAAACCTGACGAGAATAGAATATTCTGGGAAGCAAGAAGAAACCCTAATGAGTTGGCTAATAACCCTAGAAGACAAGTTGGCTCAAGAGGATAATTAGTATTAGGTTATTAGCCTACAAGAGAAGAAGACAGCTAGAAGAAATATTATATACTAAGTAAATAGACACCCAGAATGAGAAGTCGGCCTAGGCAGTTAGCTCGAATTAGTATAAATACAGGAGGCCAGTCTTCATTCTGGTAGGCATTCTCAGAATTGCAGAGCATCACTTGTGTGCACTACAGTTGCCCAGTTTGTGCACAAGTTTGGAGGAGAGTTGTCATTGCAGCTGCTGCAGCTAGCAAATTACGTTTTGGCTTCGACTATCTCTTGGTTATGGTTTGGACTATCTGATCAGCTCTTTTTTGGTGTTCTATCCTTGGGGAAAGGTGTGCTACACTTTGTTTGGCTATCTATCATAGGGTTTTCTTCTGGAGTGATTCTCTGTCAAGGTTAAGGTGCTCGGAGGGTGGCTTCAGCCTATGGTTGGGTGACAATAGTGATATTGTTGATGGTAAAATGAGCACATCCATTATATTCTAACAAAGAGCACCCAAGAATTATATTCTTCTTGTTGTTCTTGGGTTAAAAAGGAATGCATCCAAATAGTCATGCAAGTAATTAGGAAGTGTGTGGATGATGTGTCAAGGCATTGGCCAGACCTTAACATTGTAACAAAGAAGGGGATTCCTGAGCCTGGAGGGTGAGTGACTGTAAGAAAGAGGAGGATTGAATTATCCATGTTACATGCTAGCTGAGATCATGAATGCATTAGGTGTGTTTGACAAAACAAGGAGTCGGGTAAATGTGGCAACCATGTGGATACATATCCATGAATTGCACATGCATACTATTGAAATTCCAAGGGTCTAGGAGGGGACCAGAATAAGGAGAGGAATACATTGCTTAAGTGAATGCCATGATATGATTCCACATAATGATCCAATATCCCTCCTACTATATTTGATTTTTGGACTGCAACCTCTTTTCCAACACTGAAGAGCACCCAAGAATTATTTTCTTGGTGTTGTGTTTGGGTTGAAAAGGAAGTCATCCAAATAGTCAAGCAAGTAATTAGGAAGTGTGTGGATGATGTGTTGAGGCATTGGCCAAACCTTCCAATTCACCATGATGGATGAATGGCTTAGAAAGGAACTCCCTATCAATGCAGAGGTACATTCAGTAGGTATGCATGAGTAAGTTATAAAAGTGTGCAAGTGGTAGAGTTGCACACATGTAGGCTAAGATAGAGTTGTTTATGCTTAAAGGAATTATTGAATGCATTTTGGTGAATGGATGTATACATATTATATTTCTTAGTAATGATTGTGATAAAAAACTGAAATGATGTGATTAATGCTAACTATTGAAGTTGAGAACATTTCAAGAGTTGTTAGATATTGAAACAAGAAATCTAAAGGTTAGAGTAGTTACATAATGGCTATCAATGATTGAATTGTTGGTTTGTTACAATTATGAGATCAAGTTTTGGAGTTGTTAAAATGTTACGAAGATAGAACGATAATTCGTTATAGGAATGATAGTTTCATAATTGAAGATTGATATGGTAGGGATATAATACCATAAGGGAACATTGTTATCTACTATTGCAATAGCCAACCATTATGAGCAGGAAGCTCAAGCCTGAATTTTTTTTATTTTCTGTACAAAACATATTTGACAAATTTATAATTACAAATTGTTATGGTATGCTAACAATTCTTTTAGCTAAGTGTAATTTGGAAATTTGTAGGTAAAATGGTCTTGGATATGGAAAGGATGTAAAACAATAAGGAAGACTAATATATACTATTGCAAGAGCCAAACAAATTATGAGCGGGAAGCTCATGCTCAGGAAACTTTTTTTCCCGTATAAACATATTTGGAAAATTGAAATTGAAAATTGTTATGATGATATCTAATGATGAATATATGTTTGTAATATAAATTAGATGTTGACTATTGAAGTTGGAATCTTAGGAAGAAGAGCACCAGAAATAAATTGAGCTCAAAGACAAAGGCATGGAATGAAGAAAGTCCAGTGGACTTGTTGCAGCTCGATTTCTTAGAGCCACAACCCTAGAAACTTCTCGGTCGAGTGCATTGAAGACTTGAAGAGAGGTAGTACAACCTGAAGGACTGTAGAGAAAAAAAGAGGGTACACTCCTTGGGTTATGTAGGCTAATGGGGAATGTGAGATTGCTAGTTGGAACTACTTCCAAAATTATAAATTGTGAAATCATTATGCAAGTTTTGGTTGGAGTGCCTATGTATGCATGTTTTTGTTTTAGGTCAGAGTGCCTATGTGTATAAGCATTGGCTAGACTCTTTGTGCATATTNGAGGATTATGAAAATGGGGGGAAGGAGCATTATTGGGGGAGGAGGTCTGTATTTCTGTGGGATATTTTTTTGGTTTTGAGGAGTTTTTGTTTTGGAGTTTTGGGGAACCATTGCAGGGGGCACCGTGTTGTTGGGGGTTTTGGGCTCGGGGGCCAGGATTCCTTACGGTATCCTGGATCTAGGGAGAGGAATGGGCTACTCCTAGCTGGTTGGGTGGTTAGTTGGTTTTGGGCAGGGTTTGGTCAAGCAACAGGTTGGGCAAAGCAACAGGGAGGACAATCAGATAAGCAGGAATTTAGCATCAGGCCGAGATATTTTTATTTCTGAATTTGTTGAGTTATGTGATGATTATGTAATTTATTTCATGCTATGGATAAATTTAATTTTCTGCTAAATATTATATGCTTATACGATGATTAATGAATCACTTATGAATTGAAAGAAATTTATGTTTAATTATGAATTTTACTAGGCTTAATTAATTCAGGGTTTCTACAATGTAGGCTAATGGGGAATGTGAGATTGCTAGTTGGAACTGCTTCCAAAATTATAAATTGTGAAAGCATTATGCAGGTTTTGGCTGGAGTGCCTATGTATGCATGTTTTCATTTTAGGTCAGAGTGCCTATGTGTATAAGCATTGGCTAGACTCTTTGTGCATATTAGGGGCGAGAGAGCCTAACTTTGTAATATCAAGAACATCGGTATGGTGTTGTGCACTGACGACAATGAAAAAATAAGGGGAGGAGGATGTAACACTGCGGTTTTAATCCCTATGATTAGAATGTATTATGTAAATGAGACTTAGATTGGTGAGCTGGTAAAAGTTGAAGGGGTCGGAGTGCCTGGGAAATTTAATACTCTCTCTCT
>SNQJ01S0009770.1:174101-233530 GCA_010110895.2 Picea sitchensis | reverse complement strand
ATTGTTTAACTAAAACATATTATGACAGTTAATTATCTAATTAATTATACTTAATAAACCCTATGCAACTATTTAACTAGGGTTGTTACATACATAACCCAAGGAGTGTACCCTCTTTTGTTCTCTACAGTCCTTCAGGTTGTACTACCTCTCTTCAAGGCTTCAATGCACTCGACCGGGAAGTTTCCAGGGTTGTGGCTCTAAGAAATCGAGCTGCAACAAGTCCACTGGACTTGCTTCATTCCATGCCTCTGTCTTTGAGCTCAATTTATTTCTGGTGCTCTTCTTCCTGAGATTCCAACTTCGATAGTCAACATCTAATTTATATTACAAACATATATTCATCATTAGATATCATCATAACAATTTTCAATTTCAATTTTCCAAATATGTTTATACAGGAAAAAAAAGTTTCCCAAGTATGATCTTCCCATTCATAATTTGTTTGGCTCTTGCAATAGTATATATTAGTCTTCCTTATTGTCTTACATCCTTTCCATATCCAAGACCATTCTACCTACAATTATCTAAATTACACTTAGCTAAAAAAATTGTTAGCATACCATAACAATTTGTAATTATAATTTTGTCAAATATGTTTTGTACAGAAAATAATAAAAAATTAGGCTTGAGGCTCTTGCTCATAATGGTTGGCTATTGCAATAGTAGATAACAATGTTCCCTTATGGTCTTATATCCCTACCATATCAGTCTTCAATTCTGAAACTATCATTCCTATAAGGAATTATTGTTCTATCTTCGTAACATTTTAACAACTCCAAAAATTGATCTCATAATTGTAACAAACCAACAATTCAATCATTGATATCCATTATGTAACTACTCTAACCTTCAAATTTCTTGTTTCAATATCTAACAACTCTTGAAATGTTCTCAACTTCAATAGTTAGCATTAATCACATCATTTCAGTTTTTATCACAATCATTACTAAGAAATATAATATGTATACATCCATTCACCAAAATGCATTCAATAATTCCTTTAAGCATAAACAACTCTATCTTAGCCTACATGTGTGCAACTCTACCACTTTCACACTTTTATAACTTACTCATGCATACCTACTGAATGCACCTTTGCATTGATAGGGAGTTCCTTTCTAAGCCATTCATCCATCATGGTGAATTGGAAGGTTTGGCCAATGCCTCAACACATAATCCACACACTTCCTAATTACTTGCTTGACTATTTGGATGACTTCCTTTTCAACCCAAACACAACACCAAGAAAATAATTATTGGGTGCTCTTCAGTGTTGGAAAAAAGGTTGCAGTCCAAAAATCAAATATAGCAGGAGGGATATTGGATCATTATGTGGAATTATATCATGGAATTCACTTAAGCAATGTATTCCTCTCCTTATTCTGATCCCCTCCTAGACCCTTGGAATTTCAATAGTATGCATGTGAAATTCATGGATATGTATCCACATGGTTGCCACATTTACCTGACTCCTTGTTTTGTCAAACACACCCAATGCATTCATGATCTCAGCTAGCATGTAACATGGATAATTCAATCCTCCTCTTTCTTACAGTTACTCAGCCTCCAGGCTTAGGAATCCCCTTCTTTGTTACAATATTAAGGTCTGGCCAATGCCTCGACATATCATCCACACACTTCCTAATTACTTGCTTGACTATTTGGATGCATTCCTTTTCAACCCAAGCACAACAACAAGAATATAATTCTTGGGTGCTCTTTGTTAGAATATAATGGATGTGCTCATTTTACCATCGACAATATCACTATTGTCACCCAACCATAGGCCGAAGACACCCTTCGAGCACCTTAACCTTGACAAAGAATCACTCCGAAATAAAAACCTAGGATAGATAGATAAAAAAAGGGTAGCACACCTTTCCCCAAGGATAGCACACCAAAAAAGAGTTGATTAGATAGTCCAAACCATAACCAAGAGATATTCCAAGCCAAACGTAAACTGCTAGCTGCAGCAACTGCAATGACAACTCTCCTCCAAACTTGCACACAAACTGGGCAACTGCAGTGCGCACAAGTGCTTCTCTGCAATTCTGAGAATGCCTGCCAGAATGAAGATTGGCCTCCTGTATTTATACTAATTCTAGCTAACTGCCTGGGCCAACTTCTCATTCTGGGTGTCTATTTACTTAGTATATAATATTTCTTCTGGCTGACTTCTTCTCTTGTAGGCTAATAACCTAATACCAATTATCCCCTTGAGTCGACTTGTCTTCTAGGGTTATTATCCAACTCATTAGGGTTTCTTCTTGCTTCCCGAAATATTATATTCTTGTCAGGTTTACACGTGGAGGTAAATACCTCCCGCAACTACCATAATATTAACACTCTTCAGTGTTGAAAAAAAGGTTGCAGTCCAAACATCAAATATATAAGGAAGGCTATTGGATCCTTGTGTGGAATCATATCCTTTCCATATCCAATCATGTCACGACCTTCACTTTAGCAATGTCTTCTTCTCCTTAGTTTGGCCCCCTCCCAGACCCTTGGAATTCTAGTAGTATACCTGCACAATTTATGGATATGTATCCATGTGGCTGCCACATTTACCCGACTCCTTGTTTTCTCAGACACACTCAATGCACTAATGATCTCAGCTGGTATATAACATGGATAATTCAAGCCTCCTCTTCCTTACAGTCACTCACCCTCCAGGCTCAAGAATTCCCTTCTTTGTTACAATGTTAATCTTTGTCCAATGCATCGATACTTCATCCACACACTTCCTAATTACTTGCTTGACTATTTGGATTCCTTCCTTTTCAACCCAAAGACAACACCAAAAATATAATTCTTGGGTGCTCTTCAATGTTGGAAAAAAGGTTACAGTCCAAACATCAAATATAGTAGGAAGGCTATTGGATCCTTGTGTGGAATCATATCCTTTCCATATCCAATCATTCCATGGCCTTCACTTCAACAATGTATTCCTCTCCTTATTCTGGCCCCCTCCCAGACCCTTGGCATTTCAGTAGTATGCATGCGCAATTCATGGATATGTATCCACATGGCTAGCACATTTATCCGACTCCATGTTTTCTCAAACACATCCAATGCACTCATGATCCCAGCTGGCATGTAACATTGATAATTCAAGCCTCCTCTTTCTTACATTCACTCACCCTCTAGGCTCAGGAATCCCCTTCTTTGTTACATAGTCCGTCGGGCGAGCCATCATTTGTCAAGGCTTCCTCGCACATGAAGAGTATTGATACTTATAGAGTCTTACAACCAAGGTGCCCCTCTAGCTTTCTACAACATGGCATATCTCTCCTCAATGACGATCAAGTCATATCATGAGGTTCAATGTCACAATAGTGGAATTTCCATGATTTCCATCTCAACGACCATCATTTGTCCCGTCTAGACAGATCTATCATCTAACCTATATCACATGCATACAATAACTGTGAGATATTTTATATCAATTTTCAATAAAAAAATTTAAATATGTTACCCACGGATTTCCAATTTCACTTATCCATTTTCAGATTTGTTCCATATAGGAACTCATATCCCACAAGTATGAGACCCCTTCTCATAACTGTTTGGATTTTTGCAATAATAGGCATCAACCTTCCTTATGGACTTACTCTACTTTCGTATCCTAGACCACCTTCCTACAATATCAACCTTCACACAACCAAAAATATTGTTAGCATTTCATGCACATTATATTTTCATTGCACATTTACCATGGCCCACAAACAATTTTCAAAAATAATTGTGCATACTAACAATTGCATCTCTTTTGTTCACTAATTATATGAATAAGAATGGAACTATTATTCTTTACACATGCATTATTTCGGTATACCAGTTTCTTTAATGCATTCAATCTTCACAATAATTCAACCAGTGTGCCAATCTCCATGGCCACATTTACAAACAATGCACCTTTCCATGCTGAGTTGGAACTCACCCAACCTCTCTCCACATGGATTCTTTATCAACAATTATTTATATAATAGGTTTATACCTCTTATTTTCTTTCGTTATTAACTCATAACCAACACATTCCTACATGTTGTTATGTCATATGAATGCATTCTATAGTTAAATAAATTTTGTAAGTATCACATGCCTTCTACCTTTACCATACTGAATGGTAAATCATTCCAATGAATTCATTCAAAACATAGAATATAATCACTTTAAATGTTAAATGATGGCCGAGGAAATTCTTACCTACATTCCCTTCATAACTGCCATTTAATAGGTTTGATGCTAATTGATTAGTTGGTAATAGTAGGAGCTTCCTTGCCTCCGTCACCAACCTGTTATTCAACATTTCATTTTCCGGTTGCTCCTTCATATGGATGGATTCCCTATGCATCATCGACAACTTTCATCCATGCAGTAACTTCCTCTTTTCTATACAACAACCATCAATAGCAACTTTACACACACACACACACACACACACACACACATAGAGAGAGAGAGAGAGAGTACTCCTAGTCTACACCATGTTATATGTACTTTTAAACACTTCACATGCATTAATGCATCCCTATCTGAACTAAGAATATATCCTAAACATGTCCATGAGTGCATATTCTCTCCAAATTCATGTGCTATATATGGCTATTAGACATCCATATCATAGTAGCTTGCATATGCTTATTTCATTATGTATAGCTTCCTTTGTTGTTCCAGGCTGTCCTCAATTTTGTTGGACTCTTGTCATCCTTCCTTGAGGCCTGATTACATTCTCTTTATTTTATTTTTTAATAATTCTGCCCATAAATCATTGCCTTGTTCCACTCCTGAAATTATTATATTTGTACCATGCTTCCACTGCACTACTCTGATAACCAAAAGTGGATGGTAGTACTCCAAAATTATATAACTGATCCCTGTAGATGATGCACCTAAAATCCACCAGAGGCCTTCTTCAATTTTATGAGAACAATGAGATTCCCAACTCAAAATATGGGTGAACAGATGTCATATCCTCCTCAATATATTTCCAATGACTATTCATGTGCCATAAATTTGATCTCTAAGCTAAAATTTATGGCACTTTAAAATCAATAGTTTGATTCTTTTTGCACTTGCTTTCACAGGTACAATAGATCTCATAGGTCAACTTTTGTCAACTGTAGCAGGAAATACACAAGGAACCAAGAAAATGTTTGTGTTGGACACAGATAGTAATCATAATGGTGAACACAAAACAACATTCAGATTCACAATCCCTTGCTCCAATATGATTCTACAGTAATCTAGAATATGCAACTTTGTCCTTTTTATAAACAATTTATTTTCTCTTTTCTCAAACCACATTTCTTAATCATCCATCTAAGTCCAATTATGATCTCATAATACATTTCTTCTCTTCGAGATATTGCCAACAACTATAACCATGCTCAAAACCTAGCTTGGAATCAAAAGTTATGGCCCTTATAATCTTTCAAGCCTTCTTCTTCATATCTCCACGTGATCCCCATGTGGATCCATGTCACCCGTACCATCCAACGTAGCATTACCCGATGTTGGTATGTCACAACATGTAACATATTTGCATGGAATCGACCACCGACCCACCGGAACCCTTGGCTCACCAGGCACCGGGATCCATCGGATCTCCCACTGTTGCCACTACTTAAACCTTTCCAATATCTTGTTATATGGGAATTATTCCATCGGAGTATAAGCCACCAGGGTATCGACCCACTGGGTTATAGGCCACTGGGGTAGTGAATCCCTCCCAAGATTTATTAACGACTAATATCTCTTGATGTCTCAGATCTGACAACTGTGATCTATCATAGGTTCAACGACATGTAAGGGTAGGTGGTCCAACTGGCACCTAAGACACATGGATATGATATGGCATGCCACTTGGCATGACACTTAGTGATATGATCGAACACCATGATGATGTGGCACAAGGATGTGGCCTGACATGTGGCACGATATGTGACTACTGACATCATCATGTACTCCATCCCTACTCAAAACTCTGAGATGGAACTTTGACTATCCAAGACATGTGGCACAATATCCTCATGACACGTGGGATAAACGAAACACTGAATGTGGCACTAAAGTGGCATTGGCATGGTTACGACATTTCATATGAAGCGATATTCGTCATCGGCCACCATTTTTCCTTTTTGTTGAAGTATTCCTTTCTGAAGTGTCATCCATGTAGACCCCTTCCACACGTGTTGGTTGACATGGAATCGATGTGGCTGCTAACATGGAGTTGATGTGGCATCCTCCACTAGCCAATCGGCCACCGGTTTCTCCTCGCATAAGCTTTCACCCAAATTCAAATATTACGGGTCCGATATCAACCCACCAGATAACCAACCCACCAATCATACCATGCACAAACTGTTATCCAATTCCCGTGGTCCAACGTCAGTCCGATCCATCGGGCCACCGGGCATCGACCTTCGCTCTCACAGCTCAATCCGACTACCTGTCAGTTGACCTCGGTCCGGTCCACCAAGCCCTTGCACAAAACTTACAGATAACTTCTATCAAAAAACTCTGGTCTGGAACACTTCCCATTGGGGCACCATCCAACCTAACCAAAAGTTTACATTGTGCCCAGGCGTCGCAAGGTTCAATGGCTTCCTTTTCATACATAAGTAATACAAGGTTCCTTTTTTCTTATAAATAATTTAAGAGAGCCTTTCCCAATGAATGTGGGATAAAGAGATACAGATGCCACATATCAATGACAAAGAACTCATGTAGAGGCGAGATTGACGATCATTGAGCCTGTCATGTTTACATTGCTTCTTGAAAAACTGCAACTAGTTTCTTGATTGATGTTGGTGATGTTTCATTCGTGGCCAAGGAGAGTGTTCAACACTTGATATAAGCACAAGACTCAAAATTGTATAATAAAAGAGATGAAATAGTGAGACATAGGTGCCATCGAATGATGCTTGATCTCCTCATGTCCTCCAAACAAGGACCCTTTTCTCTATATGAAAACCCACTATTTCTGTAACATACCTTGAAAATTTAAGAAGTACAAGAAACCACATAAATTATCTTATTTGATGTAGTTTGAGAGAAAATATAATAATTTCACCCCAAATAAAAATCCTCATGCAAACAACTTTTGTTCTGTTAAAAAATAATTAAGTTCAAAAGAAGATCTCAGTCCTATAGCAGACCCTTGAAGGTCCGAAGCTGCAACCTACAACTCTGATACCACTCTATAATCTACCCAACCAACAAGGTTGGCTACACTACTTCCATAAATCCCTTCAAGAAACTCTGATAACAATCTATGGTGTACACACCCACTAGCAGGCTAAGCCATGCTACCTCCATAGCGCCCTTCAAGAACACGTTGATTACAAATTCATCCTCTTGGACGGATTTCGAATTCAATACCAATATTTAATTAATAAATATCATGAAACCATCCAAGAAATTATGAGTATGAAATAACCAAGAACATGATAAATCGTAAAATAATACTTTAACATGACATGCACAACAATAACCAACAAACGTGCATATCATATTCATATCATCTCAGAGATAATAATACACAACAGAATATACATTATACAAAAAACACATAGATCACTTATCTTTAATATTTAAAAATTCACCAATTAGCTATAAGGCAAGGACGTTCATCCCAATTGTAGACATTGTTGTTTATTCACTCTCAACAATAGTGTCACCCCCAATCCAGGGTATGAATCCACAAGGACAGATCCTATGCCAAATCTAAACACACAACAGTTAGCTACCAAGCTCTTAGGTTTTCCCAACCACACAAAAATCCTAATTTCCAACTCTCTTCCCCTTCAGCCCACACAACCCAAAGAAATGAACCCCTTTCTCTGTCATGCATTCCCTCAGGATGTTCCATTTCTCTTCCAGGGCTCCAATGCTACTAGTAAGGAAATATGAATGCTAGAAAATTCCAAGGATTCTCAGTTGTGCACAATATTTTCAGAACTGCCATCAATATCCTACACATAGGCATCCATTCCCTCCTGGAATGATCCGTAAATTCTTACATTCATATAACAATGGATTTCCTCCTCCATCTGATCGTCTCTATGCCCAGACCTAGATCACACTAATCAACAAGAACGAGGAAAGTCCATACAACCAAAAATGAATGAACCAACAAAACAAATGAGTCACCAATTGAATAACCCCCCAAGTAGCCAACAGGTCAAGTTTAAATATCAAGGACATGGTCTCCCCAAGAGACTCATGTGCCCCAAGAGACAATGTGGTCTCTCAAAGATACTCATGTTCCACCTCACCCAAACATGGGTAAATAAAAGTTAAAAAAAAAAAGGAGCAGCCCTTCAACCTGCCCTCTCAGGGAATCATAGCCCCCTATCTCTTTTCCTTGTCCATCTCACACCCAACAATGTATTTTATTCATATGTGTGTGTGTGTGTGTGTGTGTAATACATTTTTGGTTGTGAGATGGACAAGGATAAGAGATAAGGGGCTATGATTCCACGAGGGATGGGGATGATGGGCTGCTCCTTTATTTTTTTAACTTCCATGTACCCATGTTTGGGTGAGGGGGAACATGAGTCTCTTGGAGAGACCACATTGTCTTTTGGGGTATGTGAGTCTCTTGGGGAGACCAAATCCTTGATATTTAAACCTGACCTTCCAACTACTTGTGGGGTTGTTCTTTTGGTGGCTCATTCGTTTTGTTGGTTCCTTCATTTTTTGTTGTATGGAATTTCCTCGTTCTTGTTGATTCATGTGCTTTGGGTTTGGGCATGGAGATGAATAGTTGGAGGAGGAGAGCCATTTTTATATGGATGTAATAATTTATTGATCATTACAGGAGGGAATGGATGTCTGTATGCATGAGATTGATGGTAGTTTTGAAGGTACTATGCACATATGAGAATCCTTTGAATTTTCCAACATTGAGATTTTCTGACCAGTAGCACTAGAGCCATGGAAGAAAAATGGAACAACTTGAGGGACTGCATGCTAGATAAATTGGTTCATTTCTTTGGGTTGTGTAGGCTAAAGGGGAAGAGATCTAGAAATTAGGATTGTTGTGTGGTTGGGAAAAACTGAGAGCTTGGTAGCTAACTACTGTGTGTTTATATTTGGCCTAGAACCCATGTGGATTCATAGCCCTGTCTTGGGGGTGACACTATTGTTCATAGTGAATGAACAACAATGTCTATGGTTGGGAGGAATGTCCTTGGTCTGCAACTAGTTTTTGAAGGTTTAATTAAAGATAAGTGCTCTCTGTGTTTTTTGTATAATGTATATTCCCGTATGTATTATTATCTCTGAGATGATATGAATATGTTATGCTCGTTTGTTGCTTATTTTTGTGCATGGAATGTTAACGTATTTCTTTAAGGTTTAGCATGTTCTTGGTTATTGCATGCTAATCATTTCTTGGATGGTTTCATGATATTTATTAATTAAAGGTTGGTACTGAATTCAAAATCAGACGAAGAGGGAGAATTTTTAATTAGATCATTCTTGAAGGGAACTCCAGAGGTAGTGTGGCTCAGTCTATTGGTGGTTGGGTACATCACAAGGAGATACAAATGAAATCACCCAAATGTTGAGGGCCATGTTAACCAGGATGGATTCCATGGAGTTAGCTTATAGAAAAGGCGTTGAAACAAAAATTTAGGACGTGAGTGATGAAGAGAGGGAAGTAGAAGCCCCACAAGAGGAAGTTGTAACCTAATAAGAAATGACTATTAAGGCATTGGCAGATTCAAGAGGTATGAAAAAGATGGAAACCCCTACCTACTAAGGGAGCTTAAACCTATAAGACTTGATTGATCAAATTGGGAGCATGGATACATTCTTTAAATTTGAGCAAATCAAAGACACCAAGAGAGTGAAACTTGAATGGAAAAAGTTGAAAGGGAATGCATCTCTATGGAGGGATAATATTCAATTGGATGGGAAGAGAAGAGGGAGAAATAAAATTAGGGCATGGAGCAGGATGATTACCAAGTTATAGGGTAAATTTCTTCCAGTGGATTACTCTTTGAACTTATTCAAGAAGTTTCAAAACATAAGGCAAAAGGAGATGACACTGAAGGAATATACAAAACAATTTTTTAGCTTGTCCATTAAATTTGGACAAAGTGATGAGGGATATAAGACTTTTTCTAGATACATAATGGCCATTATTATGTTATTCAATGTTATTTAATCATTGTGAGAATTCGGTCAATCGGGAATGTATATCAACTTTCCTAGAACAATAACGAGAACTCAAGAAAGAAACCAAGTTCCCATGGTAAATGAATGAAAGGTATTGGTAAGAACATGACTAAAAGAGGAAAAATAAATGGAAGCAAAGGAGATGAAGGCAGCAATACCAATGGTGAAAATCAAGAAACAAGAAGAAATTATGAAGCCCTAGAGGTTAGAGAATTCCTATAGGTAGGTGAGGATGATTTAGAGGAGAATGCTTAAAGTATGGATTGGAAGGACATAGAGTATATGAGTGTCCAAATAATTTAAATTTTAATAGAAGGAAATAAGGAAAAACTCATATTTCTTAAGGAGTTTAAATCACAATAAGATCAGTGATTGGAGATAGCATTGATGAAGTGTATAAATAACATCGTGAAAGTGTTATGTTCTTGAGTGTTGTTGAAGATACGGTTCTAGCCTGAAGAGAAAGAGTTGAAATAAAATAAGGCAATTTTCAAAATTAAAGGTAATATTGAAGGTTAGTGTTGTTCATATATTGTAGATGATGGTAGCATTGAAAACTTGGTATCTAAGGATTTCATTGAAAATTTAAAGTTGAAATGCACCCCACATATGAATGCCCATGAAGACTTTTGGTTACAAAAGGGGCACAACATCACTATGTCTTTTCATTTCTTTATAAATTTCCATATTGGGACTTATCATGATAAAGTGTTATGTGGTGTAGTGTGAATGGAAACCTACCATTTTTTGGGGGGGAGGTCTTGGCCATTCAATTGAAAATTTGTTCATGATGGAGTAAAGAATACTTTTCTATTAGAGAAGGGAAACGATAATTTTAGGTTGTTTCCCATGAATGAGGAAAAATGAGACAACACCAACAATAGTAATAAAAAAATGGTAGTAGAGTGATGATATGCACAACAAAGGAGTTTTTGAAGGAAGAAAGGAGGGAAAGACGTTGTTTTTCCATTTTTCCAATGAATTTAAGTTTGAAAGAGAAACTAATTGAGATGAAAACATAGGTTGCATTGTTGTTAATAGAGCTTAATGGGGTTATTTAAAATTATCTATTGAAGGGAATGAAACTTGTAAGGAGCATTTCCCACCAAATTTTTTCTATTCTAGGTTCAATTATACCAAACAAAGTGCCACATAGATTGACCCCAACAAAAAGTACGGAGATGAATAGAAAATTTTATGAGTTAGTGTACTCAGGATTGATAAGAGAAAGCTTGAGCCCATGTGTATTACTTATTGTACTAACACCAAGGAAAGGAGGAGAATGTTAATAAATTATACTTTCAACATTAAACCTAACAGAAGAGAGGAAGGAATATTTAAGATATAAAAGGAAATGAAAAATAAAACACACAATATGCAGAGATTTTACCCTGGAAACCAAAATGGGAAAACCGACATTCATTGAGTGTATTACTCTCTTGTTGTCTTATTCATTCAGAATAAAATGTTACATTCCTAACTTTGGTCCACACCTAAGACACAACCCTCTTTCTTTACACAAGGACAACCCTGAAGCCAATTCAACTTACATCTATGTGACCAACTGTAGATTTTAACCTTGTACAATATTTTACTAAAAACATATTTTCAATAAAAGAACAGAAAAGATACAATGTCAAATACACACATTACACAAAGATTAATATAGGGATAATCTAGGACATTAAGCACACTCAACCAATAGAATAGGATCTTTAGTTTCTCGACCAACTATACTAGGTTGTAGGGATTTAACACTCTAATCAAACATAGGGATAACCTAGGACATTAAGCACACTCAACCAATATAATAGGAGATTTATTTTCTCGACCAACTATACTAGGTTGTAGGTCTTTAAAACTCTAATCAAACATAGGGATATTGAGGCAATTACGTTTAAATGTACTCGATTGCTTAAAAGGGAAAGGATATTGATGGATGAAGTTTCTCATCCAATGTAGGAGGGTGAGGTTGTTTAGACATGAAGACTGGCATAGGAGGTTGAGGAACAAAGTACTCATTCAATAGTAAGGAAGAGGAAATTCAGTGACCCTCTTCCATATTACAAATCTAATCTTAAAACATTCGGGGTAGGGGGAGGGTGAGGGTGAGGGGGTGATAAAGGTTTGGTAGTGGAGATTGGTCGGGCTATCGATGGATATTTGATTGTTCATTGGTTTCCCATCAAACATACAAATTTTTTTTGCGAATATGAAGTTTTGCAAGGTGAAAGGATTAGGGAAGCCGTTGAAATTTCTTGAGCCCTCTAATTTCTCTCATATGATAGCTCTTACCTTTTGTGATGTTTTCTTATTTGGAATAAATTTGAAAAAGAGGTATCCCATAATGAATATTGAGCCATTGACTCTTCCCATATTACTACTCCCATTTTCCATAGCTTACCATTCTTCACATTAATGATTTATGGGTCCCCTTCTAAGCAATTCTTCATGTGATGGTTTCGTTGGAAATTTATTTAGCTGAGTTGATTTTTCCCATTGGTTTTTAATATTTAATGGTGGTAGGATTATCAAAACACTTGGACTTTATCAATAAATTGACCTTGTGCTTCTTTATGAGTGGTTAATAGGAGGTCTTAATTTTTGTACGTAGAGTAATGGGGAATGGGGAAAGAACTTTTTATTTACACCAACTTTTGGGAAGGGGAGATTATTATTCTCTTGACAAAGAAAAAAAGAGGAGGAAATGAGGAAGAAGAGAAGAACAAAGGAATAAGAAGAACATGGGAGTAGAGGAGAGAAGAAGGAATTCAAAGAAAGGAAACTTGGTAGTAACAATTCGACAAAATAAAGATCAAGTTATTTTTTTATGTTTATTTTGATTCATTTTCAGCCATTGTAAGCCTAGCTAAGATAGAGACCATCAAACACTCCCTTTTAGTATTTAGAAGAAATTATTATTTATTTTTAGTGGTGGTTTAAGCCCACTTAGGCATATATTTGTAATTTCATATATCTAAAGTTTAATCTATACAAAGTGTTGGTTCTGTAAATATGAAATTCTTCATTTTGTATGCTTGAGTCTTAAACTTATGTGTGATTCCATTTGATAGTAATGTGATATGTGTGAATTTAGTATTAATAACCCTGGTGGTTGTTGTTGTTGCATGGCATATAGGATTGTAGAAGTCTAGTATTAGAGTAGGCTAAGACCTGTTGATGATTACAACTGCATGAGACATCCTCCAGGACACAGACTGAGTGAGTCGACCTGAGAGAGAGACCATGAGTTGGGTGTGCCGATGAGATGGGTGTGTGGTTCCTATCTGAGATATAGATGGAACGTTATGCCCCTATGTGAGGTGGTGAAGCCCATGAGCTAGGTGTGTGTACATTCCTCTCTGAGATGGAGATGGAATGTTGTGTTCCCCTGTGTAGGGAAGCCCATGAGTTGACTGTGTGTTCCTCTCTGAGATGAAGATGGAATGTTGTGTGCCCATGTGTGGGGAAGCCCATGAGTTGGGTTTATCATTCTGAGACATAGATGAAATGATGTAATGGCCTCCTCTATGAAGATATTTGAGATGATGTGATATTCCAGATGATTCTCCCATGAGACACAGTGAGAAAGAGATCTGTTGAGTTGGGCGTGCCTGTGGCTGAGCACATGTGAATGTGATCCTAGTGGCTGAGCACTAGTGAGTGTGGTTCTCCTGTGAGATATAGTAAGATAGAGATGTGGACATCCCCGTGGATGAGCACAAATGGATGTGCCCCTAGTGGTTGAACACTAGTGGGTGTATGAGATCCCTTTCTATATTGTACAAGAGTTAGACTTACTTGTAACCCTATTTGTGATGAAAAGGGTACAGGTCGGCCCCACCATAAAGTGAAAGATAATTAATGTAAAAGATAATTAATATGGTAATTATTAATTATATTGTGAGTTATTGAGGTCAGCCCTGTTGTGCCAATAAACACCACTATTGATAGGTTTAGTATAATATAAGTAAAGGTAAATTCCCCATTGAGGAATCATATCATAAGTGTGAGTTTGGAAATTTCAGCAAGTACTTACTTCTTGGGAAAAGTGTGCACCTCTCTTGGGCACTAGTCTACTAGGGTTTGTGAGAACCCTTTTGTGTGCTAGGTTTTATGGTGGTGGATTTATTTCTCTTGAAGAATATAGAAAATTATTGGTTGGGTTTTCTTCCCTTGTTGAGAAGGGTTTCCCAGGATACTTCATGTGTACTTGTGCATGGTGTTTCTTCTTGTGATCTTGATTGCTGCAACAAATTGTTTTATGGTTTAAGTAAAATGCTAAAAATGTAATGAACTTCATGATCGATCCTAGATTATTGAAAAATAAACATGGAATTAGAGCATAGGTCTTGAAGAACCCATTGCACAAGAAAATTTCATTCATCCTCTCTCTTTTGCAAAACCGTATGATCCTTCTAGGGTTTCCAGAAAATCTATATGGCCTACCTTTCTAAGGAGTTTCAGCACTTGTCACTTGGATGTTGGGGATGAAAAATGTATAGGAGTGTATAGACTCCTCCAATGCACCTCCAACAAGATTCAGATTTCATTTATGACCATTTTGACTTTTTGTCGCTAAGGTTTCTAGGGTTTTGCTAATTTCTGTAGAAATTTCAGAATTAGGGTTTCTACAACTCATTGAAGGATCTTTTCAGCTCACCAGTGTTCTCCTATATTTAAAAGGCTTATTTTTGGCAGTCATAAGTCCAACAAAAACTAAAAGTGATAGCTTAGCCTAGCCATTAGGTTTTTTAGCCCAGCTCACAAGGGTTTGTGAAAAATCTAAAATTTTGATGAACATAATCATGATGGAAGACAAGCTTGGTGGTCCAAGCAAACTCAGTTCCTGGAAACCAATACTTCAAGGAGATGAATACATCAACATCTCAACACTCTCAGGTATGGTCCCTACCAATGATAATACTTGGTTAATTGACAGTGGTGCCTCCAGGAACATGACCATTTTTAGAGGTCACCTAACAAATTTTGTTGAGAAAGAGACACATCTACCTGTTGTCCTTGGAGATGATGCCAGATATAATGTGAAAGGGGTTGGAACTTATACCTTCCAACTAGATTTAGATATGCAAATTCAACTAAGAGAAGTACTATATGTACCTGGAATGAAGAAAAACCTTGTCTCTGTTTCTGCCTTGGAAGACAAAGGCTACAAGGTTACCTTTTCAGAAGGAAGAGTTCTTTCATGGCATAGAAGAATTGCTCACATTCATTATAGAGCTCTCCCAGCTCTAGGGAAGATGGTAACAAGTCTTCCAGAGATACATATTTATCATAAAGGTTTTTTCAAAGGTTGTGCTCTTGGAAATAATGTTAAAGGATCCTTCTTGACCAGTGACAATAGATCCAAGGAAATCTTGGACTTGATACATTAAAATGTGTGTGGGACAATGACTATTGCATCTCTGAATGGGTACTTGTAATATGTACTCTTCATAGATGATCACTCTTGGAAAACTTGTATTTACTTCCTGAAGAACAAGGATGGAGTCCTTGCAAAATTTCAAGAATTCAAATCTCAAGTTGAGAACCTGACTAGAAGAAATATAAAGGTACTAAGATCAGATAATGGAGGAGAATACACCTCCAAAGATTTCAACAATTTATGTATTGAATAAGGGATCAAGAGGGAGTTCACAGTTCCTTACAACCCTCAACAAAATGGGGTTGCAGAGAGGAAAAACAGAACTATCATCGAAGAAACCAAAGCAATGATACATGATCAGAGTGTACCTATGAATATATGGGAAGAAGCATGCATGAAATCAATGTATGTTTAGAATAGGATTCCTCATTAGATCTTGAAGAAAATTACCCTAGAAGAAGCATTCATCGAAGTAAATCCTGACATTGGACACTTCATGATATTTGGGTGCCCAATATATTTCCATGTATCCAAAGAGAAGAGATCGAAGCTAGATCCTTCAAGGAAAAAGAGCACATTTGTAGGATACGATGAATCCTCGAAGGCATATTGGATCTACATTCCTAGTCAGAGACAGATTGAAATAAGAAGAGATGTTACTTTTGAAGAAGAAATAGCCTTCCAAAGATCTAGAGAATCTCAGATGGAAATTGATAGTGAGACAATTCCTTCTCCCCCTTCAGCAGTTCATAGGGAGACATACATTATTCCAGTTGATCTAGTTGTCCCAGTTGATCCAGTTGTTCCAGCTAACCCAGTTTCTCCAATTGACATGCCCAGAGATATTATAGTAGGACATAAAAGGATTGCTTGGGCCCAAAAAAATCTACAGGAAGTAGAGGGACATACAACCCCTCAAGGGAAAACTAGAGAGAGAAAGAGACCAAAGATATTCTCAAGCTACATGTTAGTCATTCACCACATCATTGAATCTGAGCCTTATTGTCATGGAGAAGCTTCAGGTGAACAGGTATGGAAAGATGTCATGAGAGAAGAATACCAGTCTATATTGAAAAATGATGTATGGGATATTGTTCCGAGAGTAGAGAGAAAGTTTGTAGTGACTTCCAAATGGATTTATAAAATCAAGCATGCAGTTGATGGAAGCATCGAGAAATACAAAGCGATATTTGTAGCCAGAGGTTTATGCAAGTAGAGGGATTTGACTATGATGATAATTTTTCTCCAGCAACCTAATACACTTCCATATATTCCATCATTGCACTAGCCACTTCCATGGGTTGGAAGCTACATCAGATGGATGTAAAAACAACCTTTCTCAATGGTGAAATTGAGGAAGAAGTTTATATTGAGCAGCTAGAAGGATTCATTATACACAACAAAAAATATCATGTGTGCAGGTTGAAGAAATCCCTTTATGGACTAAAGCAAGCACCTCATGCTTGGTACAAGAAAATGGATGGATTCCTGATGAGTTTGGTCTTCAACAAGAGTGATGTTTATCCAAACCTATATTATCACATTGATGGCAACGAGTGCTTAATCTTGGTCCTATATGTGGACAACCTTTTCCTCACTGGTTCAAAGAGACTCATCGCTAAATGCAAACTAGCCTTGAAAACTAAATTTGAGATGAAGGATTTAGGCTTGATGCATTACTTCTTGGTACTAGAAGTATGGCAGAGGACAGATGAGATTTTCATAAGTCAAGGAAAATATACTGTGGAGATATTGAAAAAGTTCATCATGACATAATGCAAATCCATGCCTACACCAATGGTGATGGATTTAAAGAAGACAAGTGATGTTGATTCAGGAGATATTAATCCACACTTGTACATACAGTTGATTGGATCACTGATGTATCTGGTTAACACAAGACCTGATATATGCTATGTAGTGAATGTGCTAAACCAATTCATGAGCCAAATGATACAGACTCACTGGATAGTAGCAAAACATGTATTGATATCCCTACGAGGCACATTTGGATATGGACTAAGATATGACTCCAATGTAGACTTGATCTTGCAGGGATATGCGGATGCAGATTGGGCAAGGAGCACAGTGGACCAGAAGAGCACCTCTGGTTTTTTCTTTACTTTAAGGTCTGCCATGGTTTCCTGGTGAAGCAAGAAATGAAGATATGTGGCATTGAGTACACCAGAGGAAGACTACATAGAATTGAGTGTGGCATTCTGTGAAGTAGTGTGGCTTTACAAACTTTTGACTGATATATTCGATCATGATATGAATCCTACTACTATCCATTATGATAACCAGAGCTGCGTGAAGATCTATGAGAACCCTGTGTTTCATGATAGATCAAAACACATCGAGATAAAATATCACTATATCAGAGACATGGTGTAGAGGAAAACAATACACATATAATAACTTCCTATCCATGAGAAGATTGCAGACATATTCACCAAACCACTTGCCAAGACGAAGTTCAAGTACTTTCGTGAGAGACTTGGCCTAGTGGAGAATGCCTCCCTAGATGAGAGGGAGTGTTGATGATTACAGTTGCATGAGACATCCTCAAGGACACAGACTGAGTGAGTAGACTTGAGAGAGATCCCATGAGTTGGGTGTGCCCATGAGATGGGTGTGTGGTTCCTATATGGGACAGAGATGGAATGTTGTGCCCCTGTGTGAGGTGGTGAAGCCCATGAGATGGGTGTGTGGTTCCTCTCTGAGATAGATATGGAATGTTTTGTGCCCCTATGTAGGGAAGCCCATGATTTGGGTGTGTGGTTCCTCTCTGAGACAGAGATGGAATGTTGTGTTCCCTTGTGTGAGGAAGCCCATGCGTTGGGTGTATCGTTCTGAGACAGAGATGAAACGATGTATTGGCCTCCTCTGTGCAGAGAATTGAGATGATGTGATACTCTAGATGATTCTCCTGTGAGACACACTGAGAAAGATATTTGTTGAGTTGGGCGTGCCTGTGGTTGAGCACAGGTGAACATGATCCTAGTGGTTGAGCACTAGTGAGTGTGGTTCTCATGTGAGACACAGTGGGATAGATATGTGGACATACCTATCGCTAGGCACAGATGGATGTACCCCTAGTGGCTGAGCACTAGTGGGTGTATGAGATCCCTTTCTATATTGTACAATATTTAGACTTACCTGTAACCTATTTGTGATGAAAAGGGTACAGGTCAGCCCCACAATAAAGTGAAAGATAATTAATATGGTAATTATTAATTATATTGTGAGTTATTGAGGTTTTCCCTGTTGTGCCAATAGACACCACTATTGATAGGTTCATTATAATATAAGTGAATGTAAATTCCCCATTGAGGAATGATATCATAAGTGTGAGTTTGGAAATTTCAACAAGTATTTAGTTCTTGGGAAACATGCGCACCTCTCTTGGGCGCTAGTCTACTAGGATTTGTGAACACCCTTTTGTGTGCTAGGTTTTATGGTGGCGGAGGTCTTTCTCTTGAAGAATATAGAAAAGGGTTGGATGGGTTTTCTTCCCTTGTTGAGAAGGGTTTCCCAGGATACTTCTTGTGTACTTGTGCATGGTGTTTCTTCTTGTGATCTTGGTTGCTGCAACAAATTGTTTTATAGTTTAAGTAAAATGATAAAAATAGAATGAAATTCATGCTTAAGCCTAGCTTATTGAAAAATCAACAAGACCTACATGTGAATCAAAGAACAATTCTAGCCAAGGAGAGCATGTTGGATAGAATTGTTTTGGGATAAAAGGTATTTCCAACAAAGGGAACTTGTTGTGTGGAAATGTGATAGGCATAAAACATAAGAAAGTAGTAGTATGACACACAAAATGGGAGCAGGAATACCAATATGAGGCATAGGGAAACATGAAGGATTGCAATCTACTCAACCACCAAGGTTGGTCATGCTACTTCTAGAATTCCCTTCAATATGCTCTGATACCAATTTGTGGCATACCCAACCCCAAACAGGCTGGCCATGCTACCTCAAGAATGCACTTATTGAACCAATTTTGAAATCTTGTTCAAATAACTAGCAAAGAAGCATGAAAGGAAGACATGAAATAAACAAGATTCATGCTAAACCATATAAGAAATGAACAACATTCCATGCACAATAATAACCAACCATCATGCACATAGAATTACATCTAAGATATAAATAAATACACAATGGAATATAAATGAATACACAAGGAAACACATAGAGCACTTATCATTAATTGAACCATTTACCATCTAGTTTCAAACCAAGGACATTCCTCCCAACCATAGACATCATCGATCATTCACTCTCAACATTAGTGTCAACCCCAGGTTAGGGATATGAATCCACAAGGATGGGTCCTAGGCCAAATATAAATATACAACAATTAGCTACCAAGCTCTCAGGTTTTCCCAAAAACACAACAATCCTAATTTCTGTCTCTCTTCCCCTTCAACTTGCAAAACCCAAAGAAATGAACTCTTTTCTCTGCCATGCAATACCTTAGGTTGTTCCATTTTTCAAGGCTCTAGTGCTACCTATCAAGAAATCTTAATGCTGGAAAATTCCAAGGATTTTCATGCATAGTAATTTCAAAACTACCATCAATATCATGCACACATGCATCCATTACCTCCTAGACTGATTAGTAAATTATTATAGTGATATAAAAATGCTTCTTTTCCTCCATATATTTGTCTCCATGCCCATACAAATAACACACAAATCAACAAGAAAAAGGAAATTACATAAAACAAAAATTGAATGAACCAACAAAATGAATGAGCCACCAGAAGAACAAACCCCCAAACAACCAGTAGGCCGGGTTTAAATATCAAGGATGTGGTTTTCCCAAGAGACTCACATGCCCCAAGAGACAATTTAGTCTCTCCAAGGGACTCATGTGCCCCTTGACCCAAACGTGGGTAAATAAAAATAAAAAAAATAGAGAAACCCCTTTACCTCCTCTCTCATTGAATCATATCCCCCTATCTCTTGTCCTTGTCTGTCTTGCAACCAACAATATATATATATATATATATATATATATATATATATATATATATATATATATAAGAGAGTATTACATTCCTAAGCACTCCAACCCCTTCAAATTTTACCATCTCACTAGCCTAAATCATTTACATAATACATTCTAGGATAGGGATTAAACACTCCAACCCCTTCAAATTTTACCATCTCACTAGCCTAAGTCTCATTTACATAATACATTCTAAGGATAGGGATTAAAGCCATGGTGTTACATCCCCATTCCATTATTTTGGCACTATCCTCAATGCACAACACAATACCAATGTTCTTGATATTACAAATCTAGTCTCTCTGGCCCATAATATGTACAAATAGTCCAACCAATTCTTATACACATAGGCACTCCGACCTAAAAATAAAACATGCATACATAGGCACTCCAACCAAAACGTGCATAATTATTTTACAATTTATAATTATGGAAGCAGTTCCAACTAGAAATCTCACATTCCCCATTAGCCTGCATAACCCAAGGAGTGTACCCCCTTCTCTTCTCTATAGTCCTTCAGGTTGTACTACTTCTCTTCAGGGCTTCAATGCACTCGGCCAAGAAGTTTCCAGGGTTGTGGCTCAAAGAACTCTAGATGCAACAAGTCCACTGGACCTGCTTCGTTTGATTCCTTTGTCTTTGAGCTCAATTTATTTATGGTGCTCTTCTTCCCGAGCTTCCAACTTTAGTAATCAACATCTGATTTGTATTTAAAACATATAATAATCATAATATATGATCATAACAATTTTTAATTTCAATTTTTCAAATATGTTTATACAGGAAAACAAAGTTTCCCAAGCATTAGCTTCCCACTCATAATTTGTTTGGCTCTTGAAATAGTAGATATTAGTCTTCCTTATGGTCTTAGATCATGCCATATCCAAGACCATTCTACCTGCAATTTTCCAAATTACTCTTAGTCAAACAAATTGTTAGCATACCATAACGATTTGTAATTATAAATTTTTCAAATATGTTTTTTACAGAAAATAAAAAAATTGCAGGCTTGAGCTTCCTTCTCATAATGGTTGGATATTGCATTAGTAGATATTAGTATTCCCTTATGGTCTTATATTCCTGCCATATTAGTATTCAATTATGAAACTATCATTCATGTAACAAATTATTGTTCTATCTTCGTAACATTTTAACAGCTCCAAAAAGTGATCTCGGAATTGTAACAAACCAACTATTCAATCATTCCTAGCCATTATATAACTACTCTAAACTCAAATTTTCTTGTTGAAATATCTAACAACTCTCGAAATGTTCTCAACTTCAAGATTTATCATTAATAAAATCATTTCAGTTGTTAGCACATTCATTACTAAGAAATATAATATATATACATCCATTCACTAAAATGCATTCAATAATTCCTTTAAGCATAAACAACTCTCTGTTAGCCTACACGTGTGCAACTCTACCACTTGCACACTTTTATAACTTACTCATGCATACCTACTCAATTCACCTCTGCATTGATAGAGAGTTCATTTCTAATCCATGCATCCATCATGGTGAATTGGAAGGTCTGGCCAATGCCTCAACACATCATCCACACACTTCCTAATTATGTTCTTAACTATTTGGATGCCTTCCTTTTCAACACAAACACGACACAAAGAATATAATTCTTGGGTTCTCTTCAGTGTTGGAAAAAAGGCTGCAGTCCAAACATAAAATATAGCAAGAAAGATATTGGATCCTTGTGTGGAATCATATCCTTTCCATATCCAATCATGTCATGGCCTTCACTTCAAAAATGTCTTCCTCTCCTTAGTCTGGTCCCCTCCCAGACTATTGGAATTTCAATAGTATACTTGTGAAATTCATGGATATGTATCCACATAGCTTCCACATTTACCTGACTTCTTGTTTTCTTAGACACACCCAATGTACTCATGATTCTAGCAAGCATGTAACATGGATAATTCAAGCCTCCTCTTTCTTACAGTCACTCACCCTCCAGGATCAAGAATCCCCTTCTTTGTTACAATGTTAAGGTCTGGCTAATGCCTCAACACATCATCCACACACTTCCTAATTACTTTCTTGACTATTTGGAGGCCTTCTTTTTCAACCCAAACACAACACCACAAATATAATTCTTGGGTGATCTTCAGTGTTGGAAAAAAGGTTGCAGTCCAAACATCAAATATAGGAGGAAGGCTATTATATCCTTGTGTGGAATCATATCCTTTTCATATTCAATCATGTCATGGCCTTCACTTCAACAATGTCTTCCTCTTCTCAGTGTGATCCCCTCCTAGACCCTTGTAATTTCATTAGTATGCCTGCACAATTTATGGATATGTATCCACATGGCTTCTACATTTACCCAACTCCTTGTTTTCTTAGACACACCCAATGCACTCATGATCCCAGCTAGCATGTAACATGGATAATTCAAGCCTCCTCTTTCTTATAGTCACTCACCCTCCAGGCTCAAGAATCCCCTTCTTTCTTACAATGTTAAGGTCTTTCCAATTCCTCGACACATCGTCCACACACTTTCTAATTAGATTCTTGACTATTTGGATGCCTTCCTTTTCAACCCAAACACAACACCACAAATATAATTCTTGGGTTCTCTTCAGTGTTGGAAAAAAGGTTGCAGTCCAAACATCAAATATAATAGGAAGGATATTTGATCCTTGTGTGGAATCATATCCTTTCCATATCCAATCATGTCATGGAATTCACTTCAACAATGTCTTCCTCTCCTTAGTCTGGTCCCCTCCCAGACCCTTGGCATTCCAGTAGTATGCCTATGAAATTCATGGATATGTATCCACATGGTTACCAGATTTATCTGAATCCTTATTTTCCCAGACACACCCAATGCACTCATGATCCTAATGAGCATGTAACATGGATAATTGAATCCTCCTCTTTCTTACAGTCACTCACCCTCCAGTCTTAGGAATCCCCTTCTTTGTTACACAGTCCCTCATGTGCGCCATCATTTGTCAAGGCTTCCTCACACATGAAGAGTATTGAGACTTATAGATTCTTACAGCCAAGGCATCCCTCTAGCTTTCTCCAACATGGAATATCTCTCCTCAACGGCGATCAAGGAATACCATGAGGTTCAATGTCACAATATTTTTCTTTCCTTTCTTTCCATCTTAACGACCATCATTTGTCCCTTCTAGAGATATCTATCATCTAACCTATATCACATGCATAAAATAACCATGAGATATTTTACATCAATTTTCAATCAAAACGTTTAAATATGTTACCCACATATTTCCAAGTTCACTTACCCATTTTCAGATTTGTTCCATATAGGAACTCAGATCCCACAAGTATGAGACCCCTTCTCATAATTGTTTGGATTTTTGCAACAACATGCATCAACCTTCCTTATGAAATTACTATGTTGTTGTATCCTATACTATCTTCCTACAATATCAACCTTCACACAACCAAACAGATTGTTAGCATTCCATGCACATTTACCATGGCCATGTTGGCCCTTGACCAAGTTTTGAGGATGCTTGGTCAGGTTTGACCTATTTTGGGACTTCGATAGGCTGTCGAAGGTGAAGCACAAGTCGAAGTGAAGATCATGGGATATCGGCCCCTTTTTAAGGAACTTTTGGGTTTTGGGCTTATGTAACGGGTATGGGGATGTCAACCCATGGCTTTACCCATGTTTTGTCCCTTTTTTAATGTATAAATAGATGTCTAGTTGATGTAAGAAATATATCGGGGCCTATAAGAGTCAATTTGTAAGTTGTGCTAAGTGCAAGTGATAGTTGTAAATGCTTTGTGCATACTGTGTGAGGTTTGCAAGGCTGAGTGCAAGTGACTGTGAGAGACTGTGTAAAGGTTTTGCGATGTACCCTAGCTCGAGGAAGGAGGATATGGCAAGGTGCACGCATATATCATGTCTTTTGTGGAGTAGGATTTTGATGCTATGTGCATGTAAGAAGCTTGACCGAAGATAATAAAGAAGAGAAGAGTTGGTGGACGCAGCCCCCGGCTGGGGTGAACCACACATATCTTGTGTTGTGGGATATTTGTGCATTATCGTTGTTATATTGTTTATATGATTCATTTTTAGTGTAATGATGAATGCTTAGATGAATATGATATCTTAGTTCCTAATGATGTGAATAAGATGCGAGATCTGATTTGTGTTGACATGCTTAGTGCTTGAATATATTAGATTTGGATGAATACTGTGATACTCTATTATTAGGGTTTATGTATGCTGTAAACAAAGGTTGAATACTAATGAACTATAATTGCTAAGTGCTCTGTTAAGGTGTTACAATCAGAGATCTATGTCCCAGCTAAGGTTGCAGATACTGGAGTCCTACAACCACCCTTGCCTCTACCTTAGGTGAGACTTCATCTTCTTCACAGGTGTTGCTGAAAGGGCCGGTAGTTAGGGTTTTTTTGGTGCACTGTTGAAGCATTGAACCCTGGGTCTGCCCTTGTGCCAACAAATGGTTCTGTTGCTGGGACCTGAAACTGTGATTGTTGGGAACTGAGGAAAAGAAATAAAGCTCTGTGTGTAGATTTGTTTCTTTAGTGCTCAGTATTCTACTTGACTGCGAGGCTCTATGCTAAGAAAGGAGGCAGATTTGAAGAAAAGAGGTAAGATCAGTGAAATTTTTTGATTAAAGAGGTAAGATATGAAAATATTTGTGCTTTGATAAAGGTAAGATAAGTGGAAATTTTTGTTTCGAAAGTATGGATCTAGGTATGTTTGATAAATTTTGTCCTAGTCTGAAAACTAGGGCATAGTTAGAAGAAAGAATATTTGATATGAATAGATCTGATAGAAATAATGAAAGATATGTTATTCCTATGCATAGAAATAATGTTTGGACTAACAAATAGATGCAAGATCCTAGGAAGAATTTTATGCAGGTTAGCTACCATGATCCTAGTGTGTAGTACAAGAAAGGTTGCGGATCATTTAAGAGAAAGAGAGGATTAAACCTATGTTACAGCTGCAGAAGGTCGCACCATATTGCTAAGGATTGCCCTGATAGAATACCTAGTTGTCTTTGTTGCAAATCTATGGACCATGACATTCTGGATTTCCCTAGAATGATTACTAAGGTTGAAAGAATGAATATGAGACAAGAAATCCATGAGAAAGGCCAAGAAACTAAGACCATGGCAGAACCACAGAAAAAATTAGAGACTATATTACTACAAATGAAAGAAAGCCTGAATGATCATAGAGACATCAATCTATCAGAGATTTTAAAAGACAAAGAATTCATAGAAGAAAGAATAGGATACTTCGACATAGACTATGTTCTAGATGAGGAAAGGTAGGTGAATATTATGAAAGAAAGAACTTGGGAAATTTTGGGAAGTCCTGCTATGGTTCCTTCATTGGGAGGAATGGGATTATTTAGAGGAAAGATAATAACCCTATGTGGAAGACTTACCCAGATATCTATGAGTGCTCATGGCACTTCGACAAAAGAAGAATTTGAGGTTGTTAAATTTATTGAGAACAACACCCCATTTACTTTATTGATAGGAAAACCTTGGATTGAGAAAGATCAAATCCAGAGAAAAGAAGAAGAAGCCCTAGAATAGAAAAATCAAGCTTTAAAATATTTCATGACTAGGAGAATAACACACTTGATAGAAGAGCATGAGAACAGGTCGAAGACCAAAGACTTGGGTGCTGAAGTTGAAAGTACACAAGAGAATAAATCACTTATCCAAAACAATGAAGAATTATTACCCTTAAACCTTATGAAAGATCATCAACAATGCAAAGTTATTATGCCAAGAGAAGATAAGAATTAGAATGGGAAGAGGAACCCAGTAACACAGATCACAGGGAAGAAGGCTAGAAATCTCAGCAAGAAGAAAGAAAAGTTAGAAAAATTGCAAGAATCTTCAGAAAGAATTTCGTAGAAGGAAAGTCTCCAGAATTCGAACTTCGTCAGAATATCAGAGAAGCTTAGATTGGCACTTCGCCATGGCAGAGCGATATGACCGTTGGAGGCATTATAACCATTAGATTGACGTTTCCGAATGGTTAGAACAAGCAGTTATGATCAGAAACCTCGCCATCGGACCATTGGCGGCGCCGTAATGGACATAACTGCATTGATGAAGGCTTCTTGTCCATTGGAGAGATCCGTTACCTCACTATATACTTAGTCCGTCCACTGTTTCACCGAGAACACTTCTGCGAATTGTATCTGAGCCAACAAAAGAACTCATTGCTACTACATTGTGTTTATTGAGCTTTCGACATCTGTTCTATTACATTGATAATTCATTCATCGACCTGAGTTATCCGATCGAGAGCATGCATGTCATAAGAACTCAACGCCATAGAGAAGTTGGTTGAAGAATTTCTAATCGATCTGATGGCCAAAAAAGTAATGTCCGTAGGAATTCAAGCTTCATCGACAGGAGGAGTCCAAGCCTCCTCGTCAACCACTCACAGATCTTGACCATCCTGAGCTAAAACAAAGAAAATAACCAAGCATTAAGATGACTTGGTGAACGGGAAGTTAATCCTAACTATCCTGCCCGATTACATCCCGCCTCTGGCTGACGCGGTGAGTCGTGATAGTATCCCAAGGGACTTGGATTACACTTTGATTACTGCATACCTCCTGAAAGGGATACATGGAGTTCGACCGCAATTGGATAAGATCATGGCATTAAAATTCAACGAATTCAACCTAGGGGATCGCAAGAAATACAACATGCTTTCTCCTCACAGGTATTTGACTAGGATGAAGGGGAAGAAGTCGAGGATAATCCCCCAACCATGGACTATTGACCTCATGTAGTCCATTGTCCTAAACGTAATGAAGATACTGCATTTTGGAAGGCACCAAGAGGTTAAAGTGTGCATTATTATCCTATTGTTGTGCTTCCATGGAAGCTATCTGTGGCTAGATAGACGCATCACCATCGATCCAGTGCTGATCCATAGGATCACCAAATTGAGCATGCAAGGACCCGACCTATAAGACTTCTACCCAGGGAAGGTTGTAGATTGTGCCCTGACGCAGAGGAATAAAGATACCCATGGTTATGTAGAAAAGGGGACATGAGGCTACAAGGTATCTTCCATCCATAATGGCATAGTGCGCTTGGCCTGCCAGCTGATCTCAGGAAAGCCAGTGAGAAAGAACAGACCCATGCAGGTCATAGGGTTCATAGTTGACCTCGCTGGAAAATGCGTGGAAGGACTATAGATGAACTGGGAAAAGTACTTATTCAACCAGTTAGAATTGGATTTCCACGAAGCTCGGGATCAAGGCTATGAGTTCCATTTTAGCTGGTTGCTGATCCTTATCGCATTTACTACTTGGGAGATGCCGGAAGGTGAGACCTTCCCTGACATTGAGCCATTCGATCCGCTTGTTGTGAAGTTCACCACGCTTTGGTATTAGAGCTATATGGGGAAACATTGGAAGTCGAACGTGGTATTCCATACCCACTATCTCTAGCTAAAGAGGGCTATTGGGGCTATCCCTCATATGATGTTGAACACCCTGCACTGGTTCATGCCCCTTATGAAGTTCTGCACAGATTGACACTTTATTTATATCACTGCGTGCGCAGACGAGAGTAAAGAAGAGATTCAATCATAATATAATCTCATAGAGGAAGACCTAGAAGAAATAAGTAAGGGCTGGACTACAAAGCTCCTTATCCCTGTTGACCCCACAGATTTGTCTGACCCCGAACTAATCGGCAACCCGAAGGCTAGTCGCGAAGAGCATGACACACTTGGAACTAGAAGAAGGAAAAAGACCGAAGAGGTCCAACAGCTGAGCAGTGCATCAGAAGAAACTGCTTCAGAATAACCTGGACGAGGAGGTGAAGATGAAGTAGATAAAGAAGAGACCAATGGAAAAGAAGATCAGTAGAAGAAAGGTGAAGTAACACCATCTAGAGATCATGTTGATGAGGTTGATCTCTCCAAGAAAATGAAGGTTTCCCCCAAGAAACCTACTTCTCGAAAGAAGTACAAGAAGACTAAGTTGCAGACTGTACTCGTTCTCTATGACTTCAACTTCATCATCACAGCTGTATCTGATGCCTCACAGGACCTCTTACAGAACATTGAAGCCAAACAAGCAGCCATGTATGATAGAATTGAGAGAGAACTCAGAGGAGTACAACAATCCCTTCACTCCAGCCGCGCAGTGTCCACTGCGCCCCCACCATCAGAAGAACCATAGTTGGGAGATGAGCCTACCCAACTCCATAGAATAGTTGATGCGACCGAAGATCACCTTTGTCGTTCACAAGAAGAAAAAGAACAAGCCAGAGTGGACCTGAAGAAGGCATAGGAGGAAGTAGTAGAGAAATGTTGAGTTGTGCAAAAGGAGAAGGATGACTTCCAAATAAAATTTGAAGAGGAGAAAGCACATATCCAGCGAGAGAAAAAACAACTTCTCGTGGAGCAGATTGGAGTAAAAGAAGCATTCAACAGAGCACTTTGCTCTATGAAGGGTTAGAGAAAAAAGTGGAAGAACCAGTGGAGCATCAAGTAGCACATCTTACTGAAGCCATCCAACAGCTTCAACAAAGAATAAAAGACCTAGAGCTACAAACAGTGCCAAGAACTCTACAGGACATGCGAGACCAAAGATAAGCCATTTCCCAAGGTGCAGTTGAGAGAATCAAATAATTAGTTTTGGAATGTAAACAAATAAGTGATCGCAACGCACAGACTTATGAGGGATTTACTGAGGACCCTGAACTGAAGACACTGGAGTCACAACTCCAAAAAGAAAAGAAGTAAGCATTAATAGTACAGGTGTAGCTGAATCTCCTATCATCAGTTGAAATAATGAAACGATCCCAGGAACAACGCACTGCTCAACAACAGGTCCACACCATACAGAGAAAAGTCATGGAAATGACTCAGAGGCTCCAACCAGTCCAGGACAAAGCTTGCCAACTTTTTGAGGAGATTGAAGGCAGAGGAGTAGAGCTAGAACAAGTAGTCACTGTAGTCGAACAATGCTTAGAGGGACCTTTCAAAGAATAATTTATCCAAGAGTTCGTCGAGCAGGAGGGCTTGGCACAACAACAGGTCAAAGTAGCTCGAGCTAGGCTCGAGGATTTTGAATCATAGCTATCGAGACCAGAGTGACTCGGGATGAGTTATAAGTGAGTGTTGGGGGTTTTTTGGCCCTTAACCAAGTTTTGAGGATCCTTGGTTAGGTTTACCCTATTTTGGGACTTCAACAAGTTGTTGAAGGCAGAGCACAAGTAGAAGCGAAGATTGTTGGATATTGGCCCCCTTTTAGGGAAATTTTGGGTTTTGGGCTTATGTAACGGGTATGGGGATGTCGACCCATGGGTTTACCCATGTTATGGCCCTTTTGTAATGTATAAATAGATGTCTAGGTGATGTAAGAAAGATACTGGGGCCTAGAAGAGCCAAGTTGTAAGTTGTGCTAAGTGCAAGTGATAGTTGTAAATGCTTTGTGTATACTGTGTGAGGTTTGCAAGGCTAAGTGCAAGTGATTGTGTAAAGGTTTTGTGCTATACCCTATCTTTGGGAAGGAGGATTTGGCCAGGTGTGGGTAGATATCCTGTCTTCTGCAGAGTAGGATTTTGATGCTATGTGCCTATAATAAGCTTGACCAAAGATAATAAAGAAGAGAAGAGTTGGTGGATGTAGCCCCAAGCTGGAGTGAACCACGTATATCTTGTGTTGTGGGTTCTTTGTGAATTATGGTTGTTATATTGTTTATATGATTCATTCTTAGTGTAATGATGAATGCTTAGATGAATATGATAGCTTAGTGCCTAATGATGTGAATAAGATGCGAGATCTGATATGTCTTGATATGCTCAGTGCTTGAATATATTAGATCTGGATGAATACTGCGATGCTCTGTTATTAGGATTTATCTATGTTGTAAGAAAATGTTGAATACTAATGAAGTATAACTGCTAAGTGCTTTGTTAAGGTGTTACAATCACAGATCTATGTCCCAGCTAAGGTTGCAGACACTGGAGTCCTGCAACCACCCCTGCCTCTATCTCAGGTGAGACTTCATCTGCTTCGCAGGTGTTACTGAAAGGGATGGTAGTTAGGGTTTTGTTGGTGCGTTTTTGAAGCATTGAAACCTGGGTCTTCCCTTGTGCCAACAGGCCACAAACTATGTTCAAAAATAATTGTGCATACTAACAATTGCATCACTTTTTTTCACTAATTATATGAACAAGAAAGAAACTATTATTCTTTACACATGCATTATTTCCATATACCAGTTTCTTTAATGCATTCAATCATCATAATAATTCAACCAATGTGCCAATGTCCATGGCCACATTTACACACAATGCACCTTCCCATGCTTAGTTGGAACTTAACCAACCTCTCTCCACATGTATTCTTTATCAACAATTATTTCTATAACAGGTTTATACCTCTTATTTTCTTTGTTTATTAACTCATAACCAACACATTCCTACATGTTTTTATGGCATATGAATGCATTCTACAATTAAATAACTTTTATAAGTATCACCTACCTTCTTCCTTTACCATATCGAATGGTAAATCATTCCAATGAATGCATTGGAAACATATAATATAATCACTTTAAATGTTAAATGTTGACGGAGGAAATTCTTACCTACATTCCCTTCAACATAATACATCAAATTCAGACCTGCATACCTGCCATTTAATTGGTTTAATTCTAATTTATTAGTTGGTAATAGTAGGAGCTGCCATGCCTCCTTCACCAACCTCTTATTCAACATTTCGTTTTCTAGTTGCTCCTTCATATGGATGGCTTCCATATGAATCACCAACAACTTTTAGCCATGCAGTAAATTCCTCTTTCCTATACAAAAACCATCATTATCACCTTTACACACACACACACACACACACACACACAAACTACTCCTAGTCTACAACATGTTTTATGTATTTTTAAACACATCACATTCATTAATGCATCCCTATATGAACTAAGAATACATCCTAAACATGTCCGTGAGTGCATATTCTCTCCAACTCCCTGTGTGATATATGGCTATCAAATGTCCATATCATAGTAACTTGCATTTTCTTCTTTTATTATGTATAGCTACCTTTTTTGTTCCAAGCTATCCTCAATTTTGTTGGACTCTTGTCATCCTTCCTTGAAGTTTGATTACATTCTCTTTCTTTTATTTTTTAATAATTCTTCCCATAATGAATTGCCTTGTTCCACCCCTGAACTTATTATATTTATACCATCCTTCCACTGCACTACTCTAATAACCAAAAGTGGATGGTACTACTCCAAAACTATATAACTGATCCTTGGAGATGATGCACCTAAAAGACACCAGAGGCTTTCTTCAATTTTGTGAGAACAATGAGCTTCCTAACTCAAAATATGGGTGAAAATATGTGATATCCTCCTCAATATATTTCCAATGACTATTCATGTTCCTCAATTTGATCTCCGAGCCAAAATTTATGGCACTTTAAAATCAATAGTTTCATTCTTTTTGCACTTGATTTCATAGGTACAATAGTTCTCAGAGTTGAACTTTTGTCAACTATAGCAGAAAATCCACAAGGAACCAAGAAAATGTATGTGTTGGACACATATAGTAATCATAATGGTGAACACAAAACAACTTTCAGATTCACAATCCGTTGCTCCAGTAGGATTCTATAGTAATCTAGAATCTACAACTTTGTCCTGTTTACAAACAATTTATTTTCTCTTTTCTCAAACCACGTTTCTTACTCATCCATCTAAGTCCAATTATGATCTCATAATATATTTCTTCTCTTCAAGATATTTCCAATGACTATAACCGTGCTCAAAACCTAGTTTGGAATCAAAATTATTGCCCTTTTAAGATTTCAATCCTTCTTCTTCATATCTCCACGTGATTCCCATGTGGCTCCATGTCACCCATACCATCCAATGTGGCATTACCTGGATTTGATGTGTCACAACATGTAATCTTTTGACATGGCATCAACCACCGACCCACCAGGACCCTTGTCTCACCATGCACTGAGATCCATCAAATATCTTGCATTTTCCACTACTTAAACCTTTCCAATATCCAGTTATTTGGGCATTGGTCCATTGGAGTATCAACCATCGGGGTATCGACCCATTGGAGTATAGGCCATCGGGGTAGTGAATCCCTCCCAATATTTATCAATTTCCAATATCTCTCAATGTCCCAGATCCAACAACTGTGATCTATCACAGGTTCAACGACATGTAAGGGTAGGTGGTCCAACTTGAACCTAAGACACATGGACTTGAGGTGGCATGCAAATTAGTGATCTGATCAAACACCATGTTGATGTGGCACAAGGATGTGGCCTAACATGTGGCATGATATGTGACTACTAATTTCATCATGTACTCGAGCCCTGCTCAGAACTCTAAGATGGAACTTTGACTATCCAAGACATGTGGCACAATATCCTCATGACACATGGGATAATCGAAACACTACATGTGGAACTAACGTGGCACTGACATGGTTATGACATTTCATATGAAGCAATACTAGTCACCGACCACCATATTTCCTTTTTGATGAAGTATTCCTATCTAAAGTGGCCTCCATGTGGACCCCTTCCACATGTGGTGGATGACATGGCATCGACGAGGTTGCTGACATGGTGTTGATGTGGCATATTCCACTGGTCAACCAGCCACTAGGTGCTCCTTGCACAAGCTTTCACCTAAATTCAAATCTTATGGGTCCAATATTGGCCCACCGGGGAACCAACCCACCAATCATACCATGCACAAACTGTTATCCAACTCCTGTGGTCCGACGTCGGTCCGATCCATCAGGCCACCATGTATCCACCTCCACTCTCACACCCCAATCAGACTACCTATATGTTGACCCCGGTCCACTACACCGAGCCCTTACACACAAATTACACATAACTTCTATCAAACATCTCTAGTCCAAACCACTTCCCATTGGGGCACTGACCGACCCAACCAAAAGTTTACATTGCACCTAGGCGTCGCAAGGTTCCATGGCTTCCTTTTCATACAGAAATAATACAAGGTTCCTTTTTTCTTATAAATAATTTAAGATATCATTTCCCAATCCATGTGGGATAAATAGATACACATGCCACATATCAATGGTAGTGAACCCACATAGAGGTGAGATCGATGGTCACTGAGCCTGTCATGTTTACATTGCTTCTTGAAAAACTACAACTAGCTTCTTAATTGATGTTGGTGACATTTGATTGGCAGTCAAGGAGGGTGTTCAACACTTGATATAAGCATGAGCCTCACAAGTGTATAAGAAAAGAGATGAAACAGTGAGCCATAGATGCCATCGAATGATGCTTTATCTCCTAATGTCCTCCAAACAGAGACCCTTTTCTCTCTGTGAAAACCCATAATTTATGTAACACACCTTGAAACTTTAAGAAGTTTAAGAAACCACTTAAATTCTCTTCTTTGACGTTGTCCCACAGAAAATATAATAATTTCACCCCAAAATAAAAATCCTCATGCAAACAACTTTTGTTTTGTAGCAGAATAATTAAGTTCAAAAGAAAATTTCAGTCCTGTAGCAGACCCTTGAAGGATCGACGCTACAACCTACAACTCTAATACCACTCTATAACGTACCCAACCACCAAGGCTTGCCACACTACTTCTAGAACTCCCTTCAAGACACTCTGATACCAATCTGTGGTGTACACAACCACTAGCAGGCTGAGCCATGCTACCTCTGAAGCACCCTTCAAGAATGTTCTGATTAGAAATTCATCCTCTTGGACTGATTTTGAATTCAATACCAATATTTAATTAATCAATATCATGAAACCATCCAAGAAATTATCAGTATGCAATAACCAAGAACATGATAAACCATAAAAGAATACTTTAACACACCATGCACAACAATAACCAACAAACGAGCATATCATATTCATATCATCTTAGAGATAATAATACACAATGGAATATACATTATATATAAAACACATAAAGAACTTATCTTTAATTAAACCTTCACCAACTAGCTATAAACTAAGGATGTTCATCTCAACCGTAGACAATGTTGTTCATTCACTCTCAACAACAGTGTCACCCCTAAGCTAGGGTATGAATCCACAAGGACGGGTCCTAGGCCAAATCTAAACACACAACATATAGCTACCAAGCTCTTAGGTTTTCACAACCACACAAAAATCTTGATTTCCAACTCTCTTCCCCTTCATCCTGCATAACCCAAAGAAATGAACCCCTTTCTCTTCCATGAAGTCCCTCAGGATATTCCATTTATATTCTAGGGCTCCAGTGCTATTGGTCAGGAAATATCAATGCTAGAAAATTCCAAGGATTCTCAGTTGTGCATAGTAATTTCATAAATTCCATCAATATCATGCACACATGCATCCCTTCCCTCCTGGAGTGATCAGTAAATTATTACATCTATATAAAAATGGCTCTCCTCCATATATTCATCTCCATGGCCATACCTAGAGCACATTAATCAACAAGAACGAGGAAAGTGCATACAACCAAAAATGAATGAACCAACAAAACGAATGAGATACCAAATGAATAACCCCCCAAGTAGCCAACAGGCCAGGTTTAAATATCAAGGACATGGTCTCCCCAAGAGACTCTCAAAGATACTCACATTCCCCCTCACCTAGACATGGGTAAATAAAATTTAAAAAAATAAAGGAGCAACCCCTAAACTTGCTCTCTCAGGGAGTCATAGCCCCCTATCTCTTTTCCTTGTCCATCTCGCAACCAACGATATATTTTATTAATGTGTTTGTGTGTGTGTGTGTGTGTGTAATACATAGTTTGTTGTGAGATAGAAAATGATACGAAATAAGGGGCTATGATTCCATGAGAGAGGGGGCTGAGGGGATACTCTATTTTTTTAACTTCCATGTACCCATTTTTGGGTGAGGGGGAACATGAGTCTCTTGGAGAGACCCCATTGTGTCTTGGGGCATGTGAGTCTCTTGGGGAGACCACTTCCTTGATATTTAAACCCAACCTGCTAGCTACTTGGGGGGTTGTTCTTCTGGTGGCTCATTCGTTTTGTTGGTTCATTCATTTTTGGTAGTATGCACTTTCCTCGTTCTTGTTGATTTGTGTTCTTTGGGTCTGGGAATGGATATGAATAGTTGGAGGAGGAGAGCCATGTTGGTTTTGGATCTTTATTATCTTCTTGTCTCATAGGTATTTTTTTTCAGCCATGTTTATACCCCATGAAGACTGTACACCCCAGAATACTGTACACCCCTCCACGTGGGGGGGTTGTAGGGGGGTCTCCCCCCCCTGCAGGTTCTAGGGGGCTCATCCCCCTAGCTGGGGGGTCAGGGGGAAAGATGCCCCCCAAATAAGGTTCAGGGGTGAAGCCCCCAAAGGAAAAATTGCCTTGTAAATGTATATTGTAATTTCATAGTAAATCTGGACCGTTCATTATAAGGTCACATATATTCCAATAGAAGTTATGTTAGGGGTTTTTTCCCTAGAAGGAAACCCTCTTTTACAAGGGAAATGTATTTTTTGGCCATGTATCATTGCGAATATTGTATTCATAAAGAGGATATTGTGAGAGAAAGAAGAGGAAGTTAAAACGGGTGTGTTATAAGTTATATCCCTTCATTTGCTAGATAATAAAAATGAAGGACTTGGAAATTTCTCTAGTGGATGTAGCCCACACTAGGTGAACCATGTATATATGTGTCTCTATTCTATTGTGTATCTTTTTTGTTTTATTTCCATATATTTTTTGATTGCTTTGTGATCTTGTTTTTCTAATAAGCCATTGTTAGATGGCTGTAAGAATTTACTGATCATTCCAGGAGGGAATGGATGCCTGTGTGCATGAGATTTATGGCACTTTTGAAATTACTGTGCACATATGAGAATCCTTGGAATTTTCCAGCATTGATATTTTCTGACCAGTAGTATTGGAACCATGGAAGAGAAATGGAACAACCTGAGGGACTGCATTGTAGAGAAAGTGGTTCATTTCTTTGGGTTGTGTAGGCTAAAGGGGAAGAGATTTGGAAATTAAGATTGTTGTGTGGTTGAGAAAACCTGAGAGCTTGGTATATAACTACCGTGTGTTTATATTTGACCTAGGACCCATGTGGATTCATAGCCTTGTCTTGGGGGTGGCACTGTTGTTAAGAGTGAATGAACACAAATTTCTATGGTTGGGAGGAATGTCCTTGGTATTCAACTAGTTTGTGAAGGTTTAATTAAATATAAGTGTTCTCCGTGTTTTTTTTATAATGTATATTCCCCTGTGTATTATTATCTTTGAGATGATATGATAATGTTATGTTCATCTTCTAGTTATTGTTGTGCATGGAATGTTAAAGTATTCTTTTATGGTTTAGCATGTTGATCAGTTCTTGGATAGTTTCATGATCTTGATTAATTAAAGGTTGGTACTAAATTCAAAATCAGACCAAGAGGGAAATTTTTTAATTAGAGCGTTCTTGAAGGGAACTTCAAAGGTAGTGTGGCTCAGTCTGTTGGTGGTTAGGCACATAACAAGGAGCTACAAATGAAATCACCCAAATTTTGAGGGCCATTTTAACTAGGATGGATTCCATGGAGGTATCTTAGAGAAGAGGTGCTGAAACAAAAAATTAGGACGTGAGTGATGAGGAGAGGGAAGTAGAGGCTCTACAAGAAGAAGTTGAAACCTAATAAGAAATTACTATTAAGGAATTGAAAGATTCGAGGGGTATTCCAAAAATGGAAACCCATACCTACTAAGGGAGCTTAAACCTATAAGACTTGATTGATTAGATTGGGAGCATGGATAAATTCTTTGAATTTGAGAAAATTGAAGACACCAAGAGAGAAAAATTTGCATGGACAAAATTGAAATGGAATGCATCTCTATGGTGGGATAATGTTCAATTGGACGGGAATAGAAGAGGGAGAAATAAAAGAAGGGTATGGAGCAGGATGATTACCAAGTTATAGGGTAACTTTATTCTAGTGGATTACTCTTTGAACTTATTCAAGAAGTTGCAAAAACCTAAGGAAAAAGGAGATGACATTGAAGGAATATACAAAACAATTTTGTAGGTTTTCCATTCGATTTGGACAAAGTGATGAGGGAGATAAGGACTTTTTTATATACATAATGGCCATTATTATGATATTCAATATGATTTAAGCATTGTCAGAATTCAGTGAATTGGGAATGTATATTAGCTTTCCTTGAATAATAACGAGAACTCAAGAAAGAAACCAAGTTCCCATGGTGAATGAATGAAAGGTATTGTTAGGAACATGACTAAAAGAGGAAAAATAAATGGAAGAAAAGGAGATGAAGGAAGTAATACCAATGGTGAAAATAAAGAAACTATAAGAAATTATGAAGCCCTAGAGGTTAGAGAACTCCTATAGGTAGATGAGAAATATTTGGAGGAGAATGCTTCAAGTATGGATTGGAAGGACATAGAGTATATGAGTGTCCAAATAAATGCTAATAGAAGGAAAGAAGGAAAACTCACATTTATTAAGGAGTTGAATTCACAATAGGACGAGTGATTGGAGATAACATTGATGAAGTGTAGCAAGAACATGGTGAAAGTGTTATGTTCTTGAGAGTGTTGTTGAAGCCACGATGCTATCCTGAAGAGAAAGAGTTGAAATAAAATAAGGAAATTTTCAAAACTAAATATAAGAATGAAGGTAAGTGTTGTTCATATATTATAGATGATGGTAGCATTGAAAACTTGGTATCTAATGATGTCATTGAAAATTTAAAGTTGAAATGCACCCCACATATGAATTCCCATCGAGACTTTTGGTTACAAAAAGGGACACAACATCACTATAAATTTCCATATTTGGAATTATGATGATCAAGTATTATGTGGTGTAGTGTGAATGGAAACCTGCCATTTTTTGTTGGGGAGGCCTTGGCCATTCAATTGAAAAGTTGTTCATGATGGAGTAAATAATACTTTTCTATTAGAGAAGGGGAAATAGAATTTTAGGTTGTTTCCCATGAATGAGGAAAAAGGAGACAACACCAACAATAGTAATAAAAAAAATGGTACTAGAGTGATGTTATGCACAACAAAGGAGTTTTTGAAGGAATAAAAGAGGGAAAGACATTACTTTTCCATTTTTCCAAAGAATTTAAGTTTGAAAGATAAAGAATTGAGATGACAACATAGGTTACACTGTTGTTAATAGATCTTAAGGGTGTTATTTCAAATGAGATATTGAAGGAATTGACACTTGTAAGAAGCATTTCCCACCAAATTTGTTTTATTCTAGGTTCAAGTCTACCAAACAAAGTGCCACATAGATTGACCCCAACAAAAAGTACAAAGATGAATAGAAATGTTTATGAGTTAGTGGATTGAGGATTGATAAGAGAAAGCTTGAGCCCATGTGTAGTACCTATTGTAATAACACCAAGGAAAGAAGGAGAATTTCAAGAAATTATACTTTCCACATTAAACCTAACATAAGAGAGGAAGGAATATTTAAGCTATAAAAGGAAATGAAAAATCAAACACACAATATACATAGATTTTACCCTAGAAACCAAAATGGAAAACCAACATTCATTGAGTGTATTACTCTCTTGTTGTTTTATTCATTAAGAATGAAAGGTTACATTCCTAACCTTGGTCCACACCTAAGACACAATCGACATCATACCCTCTTTATTTACGCAAGGACAACATTGTAGCCATTTTGGCTTACATCTTTGTGACCAACAACCACTAATGGTTTCCTTCTTAAAGATTAGCTTTTACATCAATACAAAACAACTTATTTATATGCTTCACATTAGGAAAAAACCTAAATAATGTCACCCAAAAAAGGTTACAGATCCAGGTATATCATTGGCTACAAATCCTGTGAATCTCATGATTGTGTTACAATCAAATTCTAGTCATATTACCAACCAGATACAAGTTGACTTCGAGTCAGTCTTTAGTCATTTTCCACACAGAATCCCCTCGAATTCTTTTCAGTTGACCTCTTTGAATTGTTGTCAATCACTTCAAATTCGAATTTCCTTTCAGATTATCTTTTAATCAATCAACCTTGACTCGACTTTCACTCCCTATCAATCCACCTCGACTAGAATTTCACTGTAAATAATATAACAACCCAACATTGTCCCACCTGTTGTCTTCTTTTATGAACTAGGGGTTTCTTGAAATTTGTTCACAGACCTAGAGAAGAAATGCCCATGGCCTCTCTACACCAGGAGAACTTCACAACACTCACAGACTTGGTCAAAGAGTCTGTTATGTTTTCCAATGTGTCTACTTTCTCTAGCAACACCTTTTTACTTTCCACCATGTCTCTCACGAAATGAAATTGTACATTAATATGCTTAGTCTTGAAATGATAAGTTAGGTTATTTGCAGAAACATTGTGCTTTGACCGTCACAATTTATCTTCATGAATCCCTTCTCAAACCTTATCCTTGAACATAGTCGTTGCAACCATACTTATTCTTTGCTTCCATGAGTGGCTTCCATGTATTCAAATTCTGTTTTTGATAAATCTATGACTTCCTTTCACTTACTCATCCATTTGATTGCTCCACCAAACATCTTGAATAGATATCCACTGGTCAACCTTCGTCGATCCATATTGCCAGCCCATTCAACATTGAAAAATACATGTAAATCTACTTCACTGTCATTTCCAGGTTTCCCTTGGTAGCATATAACATAATCTTTTTGTCCCACACAAATACCTGAATACTCTCTTGACAATTGTCTAGTACTCCTTTCTAGGTGTCGGCATGTATCTTCTCAACACTCCCATTGCATGGTAAATGTCTGGTCGATTTCAGACCATCGCATACATTAGACTACCAACAACACTTTCATAGGGAACATGTGCCATGACCTCTATTTCTTCTGGTGTCTTTGGACACTGTTCAATAATTAGCCTTTCTCCCACAAGAATTGACACCCTTACATGTTTGCAATCCTTCATGTTGAAACGTTTCAAAAATGTTTCAAAATTTTTCCTCTAATTCAACTGGAGGTTTCTAGCTACTCGATCTCTCTTGATCTCCATTCCTAGAATGAATTTTCTTGCACTTATATCCTTCATGTATAATTTGGAGGATAATTGCTTCTTCACCTCCTTTATATCGTCCATAATGTTTCTGATCAACAACATGTCATAGACATACAATGCTATATATATGAAATTCCCACCTTCTTCCTTGGAATATATGCAGTGATAAAATTTTATTCTCACAAATCCAAAACTAAGGATGTATGTGTTGAAATTTTGATACTACATGCTTGGTGATTTCTTTAGGCCATAAAGGAATCTCTTCAATTTGCACAATAGATCTTTCTTTCCCTTTACTATAAATCAATGATATTGTTTCATGTAGATTTCTTCTTCGAGGTCCCCATGTAGGAACATTGTCTTCACATCTATATGTTATATTTCCAGATCAAATGTTGCAGCCAAAGAAAACATTACTCTAATGGAAGTTAATTTTTCAACATAGGAAAAAATCTCATCGAAGTTGAATCCTTTGACTTGGGAATATCCTTTCGCTACCAGTCAATCTTTGAATTTCTTGACTTGACCTACTGTGTTCATCTTCTTCTTTAATACCCACATTCTACTGATGAGATTCCTTGCATTAGGTAATTTGACTAAATCCCATGTCTCATTCTTATGTAAGGATTACATCTCTTCTATAACGACATCCTTCCAAAGTTTACACTCTATCGAGTCGGCTGCCTCCCTGACCGACTTGGGATCCTCATTAGTGGTGGTTAACACAAATGTGGAACAAAATTCAAGAAGACTATACATTTCGATTGGTTTTCTTACTCAACGTTTAGACCTCCTTACTACTAGGATCAATTGTTCCACCTCTTCATCTAATTTAGTTGACTCATCTGAATCATATTATTCTTTGTTCCTCAATTTAAACCTCACCTTATCTAGATTATTCTATGTTTGAACCACTTCAGAATCATACTTCCTTCTGATTTCTATGACGACCACATCTCAATTGTACATTATTTTCCTTGATGCAGGATCCTGGAGATTATATCCTTTTCATTCCTTCTTTATATCCAATGAAAATACACTTGATTGCCTTCATGTCTAGCTTGCTCCTCTTTTATTTGGGAACATGAACAAATGCATCACAACAAAATACTTTGAGATGTGAAAGCGAAGGATTCTTACCAAACCATACCTTATGTGGAGTCGATTTGACTAGAGCTGAGGAAGGAGACACATTCACCATATATTTTGTAGTGTTGACTACCTCTGCCCATAATTATTGTGCGAGCCCAAAACCAATGAGCATGCTCCTTGCCTTTTCCATCAACATTTTGTTCATTCTCTCAACAACTCCATTTTGTTATGGGGTATATGGTGTGGAATTTTGGCGTGCTATGCCACACTACTTGTAGAACTGCTCAAAATAATTTCCATAGAATTCACCACCATTTCCACTTCTTAGCACCTTAATCTTCTTATTTTTTGGGTTTTACAAAAGAGGCTTAAACTCTTTGAATTTATTGAAAATCTATGATTTCTTCCTCGAGAAATATATCCAAGTATTCTTAGAAAAATCATATATGAAGGAGATATAATGCAGGGATCCACCAAGTGAAGGCACTGAAATAGAGCCAATCACATCATTGTGAACCAATTCTAGAATCCCCTTTGTCCTTGTCGCTCCATATGGGAACCTCACCCAATTTGTTTTCCATATATGAAATGTTCACAAAATTCGACTTCTAAATTACATTCAGGAAAGTCTTCAACCATACATTTATTACACATGGATCGAATTCCTTTCTCTCCAATGTGTCCCATCCTCTCATGCCATAGCATGGTCGATTCGATTTGACAAAGCCTTGTCGATTTGGTTTGAATTGGATCAACCCAATTTGAGTCAATTTGAGTCGAAGTCGAGTCTACTTCAAGAACACCAATGTTGTTGCATCTAGTTGAGTCAACATTCCCTAATAAATTGTATAAGGTTCCAATATGAACTCTTTTCATTAATACCATCGTACCTTTGACCATTTTGCATGTATATATCCTTTTCAAATAGAGTGTGCACTCCTGTATCACTCATCATACTGATAAATATCAGGTTTCTGTCCAAACCTGGAATATGTAGCACACCTGGAAGGGTTCTACTTCTCCCATCCTATAATATCAATCATACTCTTCCTCGTTCGATAATTTTTGTTGTCGAGTTGTCCCCAAAGAACATAGATCCTCGTTCATATCTTTCATATTCACAAAACCATTATCTATGTTATTTCATATGATATGATGCTCCTGAGTTGATCAACCAAACATCTTGATTCGATTATGTACTGGTCGACATGATATACACATCGCCTCCCTTATCAGTAGTAGTCTTTCTCCTAGTCAATTGCTTCTCATCTTATCCTATATTAACTTCCATTTACTTTGATTTGCAGTCCCTTTTATAATGCCCAACTTTACCACATTTCTAGAATCTTCTCATCGACTAAATAGGGGATTTATATATACCCTTTGACATAGTCTTTCTATAGGATAATTTTCATTTATATCTGTCAATTGGTTGACCTCTAACCACTAAATCCTCTTCGGTAAATCCTTCCATGTTATTCCTTATCATTTCTTCTAACACTAGAGATGCAACCATATATTTTAGTGCTAATGTGGTTGAATTACTCCCTATAGCCATGACTAAGCTATCCCAAGAGTTTGGCAAAGAACATAATAGGCTAATACATTTATCCTCCTTAGTGATTTTTATATCCATATAATATAACTAGCTTATTATGGTATTAAACTCATTTAAATGCTCAGTTATTGAAAAACTTGTTTACCATGGGTTTCGATTGGTAAAAACTTCCCAACTTGTCCCATATTTTCTTGGCCGAGTCTTCACCTTAATACATTCAACAACACTGAATATGAAAGACACATTTGAATCATATTCCTTTCCCTTATTTTGAGTTTCTCCCATTCTTCCCTTGACATACTTGTCAGAATGGTACCTGGACAAAATACTTCCCATCGTTCTCTATCTACAAGGAGATCTTCAATTTTAAGCTTCCAAAGCTCAAAATTCTGGCCATTGAATTTTTCGATCTCTATTCTCTAGGTACTTGCCATTCTTTAAGCACACCTTTAAATATCTATGAATTTCGACCCTTATTGGAACTAGGGATTAGCTCATATCCAAGGTTTTTAGGCCATTCTATGATACCACATGTCAGGAAAATATGATTTCCATGCTAAACGTAACATAAGAGAGGAAGGAGAGGAAGAAATATTTAAGCTATAAAAGGAAATGACAAAGCAAACACACAATACACAGATTTTACCCTGGAAACCCAAATGGGAAAACCAACATTCATTGAGTGTATTTCTCTCTTGTTGTCTTATTCATTCAGAATAAAATATTACATTCCTAACCTTAGTCCACACCTAAGACACAATCGACATCATACCCTCTTTCTTAACACAAGGACAACCTGTAGCCAATTTGGATTACATCTACATGACCACAAAATAATGCAACAAAATAAAACAACTATGATTTCATAAATCACTGTATTATTAATCCATCATACAAAATACACCACCATAGTTAAAAATTAATTACACATATTTAAACCACAATAAAACCCTGCAAAATCTATTAACTAGATTGTCCAAACTCTTTGGTCTCCATTACATTTAGTAGAGTTGTGTTGTGAATTTTCTCAACCCTTCACTCACCCACAAACCTCCTCTTCTACGATAACTATAATATTCTCACCAACTACCACTCGAAGGTTTAAGGCTTGGACTGCTACTAAAATAATTACCAATACCTCTATCCACCACCAAAAACAATTAATGGATCTTTACTCAAAGGCAAAATGTGCATCCCCTATTCATGCACATACAATTGTATACACATAAATTATAATTAAAATATCTTCAACCATTCAACTCCATCAATTAGGTTGATCAATGAATTGATTCGTTGCTTCCCATGTGGAGTCTATATTATTTCGTGGATGTGTCCATCAACCAAGAATCAAAGCATTACCACTCCAAGACTTTGAAATTTTGGCATCTGAACCATTTTCTATACACTCTTATGTCCATGTGATGTGGTTCTTATATTATCTTAATAAAAATGAATCATATTGCATTCAATAATTTTATCTTTTCATGGAGGATCGTATATTGTAATTTTCAAGTTTCCTATGATTACAACTCTATCTCAACTCTACTACCTATAGTAATGATGATGACACCAAGAAATTAATCATGCACGTCTCCTTGGACAACAACACACTTTGATAAAAAAAATACTCTTATTCAAACTATAATGCAATCACCACTAATGCCCTTGTCCCCATGATTTCACTTGGTAGATCAATTCCTAAGTTTGCAAGTTTCAGAGACATGAATAAATTTATTCTTAGATCAATGGATTAATGGCACGCTTCAAGAATCTATAGAAGATTGATTCTTGGATCTATATCAATTCCTATAGGAGATTGTTTCATAGCAATAACCATGAGAGTTTATTTCTTCTTCCATAGCTACTCTGATAGTAGTTATCTATTATTCCATAGAAATAGATGGAACAACTTATATAGAAACATAAAATATATGGAAATGTTATGGAAGAAACATTTAAATGACTAAAAGAAAATGAGATGTGTTGGATAGCTTTATGCGCAAAGGATGGCCCTACATCAAACCCCCCTAGTTGGAAAATTTGAGCATCTTGATCAAAAGGTAGGCTAAAAAAAGGTGTAGACTAGACATCCTCCTCCGCCCATTGCTATTACTAAGATACACAACATTTGTTTCAATGTATTGAGACAACATTGTTATGCATATAAACCACATTTTATCATTTCATCCATACCTTGTGAATTTGTTCCATAAGGTTTCACTACCTCCTTTTATTTTACCCCATCGATGCTTACTACCTTACACCACTCCAACTTAATGGTTCTCACTACTACCTCAAGATCCCTATTTGGCACCATTCTCAATATTTTTTCATGGAACACACAAGTATACCATTCTCCTCTCCATCAACTATGCCTTTAGTTATGTCCCTCATGGTGACATCGACAACTTTCTCTATTACATTTCCTATAAACATACCACCACATAAAACATTATGGGTATGACAACCTCCCATGTTCTCCTCTTTCAAAAGTGTTTTTGATGTAGCACCCATGATTTTATCTTTATTTTCTTTAGTCCAGTGCCCCATAGATTCTTGTTTCCCCACTTCCTTCACATATGCCAACACCAAATGTAACATCGTGTTGATGGCCATCTCCACTTCTGCATTTGATGCATGCAAATTAAATTTCATTCTATTCTTCTCAAAATCGTAGGTATTTATTCTCCTATCATTCATATATATTCAATCAAACTATTATGGCCTCCCCAACAAAATGTGGCAAGCATCCATGGGAAAACATTGCATAGAATGTTGTCACTATAACCCCCATTATTAAAATTAATCAAGCATTACTGCCTCATAGTGACCTAGAGCCCATTTTGTAACCATGACACTCAGTATGCCTCTAGATGAGGTGTACACTTCAACTCAATTGTGAAAAACTTCATTAGATGCCAAATTTTCTGAACTAACACCATCAATAATTAGATTAAAACACTTACCTTCTATTTTATATTTTGTTCTTAAGAGTGTCTTCCTTTGTTCTAGTTCTTTCACAACCTATTTCTTAGGCTGGAACAATAACTTCATGGTCATCAAATGTTCTCCTTACTTTCCCCTCAATTTCACCACCTCACTTTCTACCACTGCTGAATCTGTTTCAGTAATATGAATTATCCTGTCTTATCTTCTTCCATCCTTCAAAAATTTTGGGCATTCAAATTCCATATGGCCTTACATTCCACATATGAAGCAAACACCTTCAAATTTTCCTCCTTTGGATCTGTCTCTTGTTGACTAGCCTCTTTCTTTGATAACATCAAATCTTCTTCGAGTAGGCTAGTCTACATTGTTGGAGCTACTTTCAACTTCTCCCAAAATTTTTTCTTTCTATTGTCCTTTTTCATATCCTAGATATTTTCTCATGTTTCATTGTTTCCTTATCAATTTATCATTAATCCTCAAGGCTAGTTGATAAGCCTCTGCCACTGAAATGAAATTCAAAACATGAAACTCATCTCAAACGGTATAGATTATATAGTTGGAATACCTAGGAATGGATTTCAAACTCTTCTCATTCTTCTTAGACCTTATAGAAAGTCAGTAAAATTCCTCCATGTACTCCTTTACCAACATCTTCGGTTGCTTCAAATTTTTCAATCTTCTCAACATATTTAAAACATAATCCACAAGAAAAAAAATATTCTTTAACCCTAACACCATCCTATCCTAGGTTTTAATCTTATCTCTTCCAAAAATATCTCTATCTATCTGCAACTTATCCCACCTCAAAGAAGAATAAATTTTTAATTTCATACTAGCAACCATAACCCTCCTAAGATATCTATTTTTCTAAAATTCAAATAAATTTTCCATTTCTCCTATCCAATCTATCAATTCATTGAAATTTAATCTTACATAATAGACAAAAGTATCAAGTTTAGGTTTACCTACACTAATTTTTATTTCTCTAATCATTATTTATTCCACCATCATGTGCTCTTTTGGCTCTTCTCTTATAGTCTCTAATTCTGGTCCATCATCACTGATGTCCCACACCACAAGTTCAATACCTCTCCTCTATAATACCTCCATGGCATCCATTCTGGCCATTATTTTCCTCATCATTTCTCCAAGGTCATTCACATATTATGCACCCTCTAGTCTTTTGGGTCTTCCACAATCTCTTATTCTATGTTCCATCACTATGATTTTGTTTTGGGATCTTCTCTTGTAAGATATCCTCGTCAAAAAAATTTAGAGTTTACTCAATATGATAACAAGATATTTTTTTTCCTCTCCACCATAAGCTCAACTTAACCTCATAACACTTGATGCAGAGGGGGGCTATGCCTCCTTTCAATTTAAAGTAAAAATACATCAAAACAAAACCACATTGATGTCATAGATCACTATAGTGTTAATCCATCACACATAGTACATCACAATAATCAAACAATTAATTACCTACAATTAAACCACAATTGAGCTCTACAAATTTTATTCACTATATTGGCCAATTTCTTGGGCCTCAATTACATTCAAAGTTGTGTTCTAAAGTTTCTCACCCCTTCACTCATTCAAAAAAATCCTCTTCTACGAGAGATAAAAGTTTCTCACCAACTACCACTTGAAGGTTTAAGTCCTACTACTATAAAAATAATGACTAGTACCTCTATCGACCACCACAACCAATTAATGAAGATTTACTTAAAGGATAAAGGTGCCTTTCTTATTCACATGAATATAATTTTATACATAGATTAGAAATTGGATATATTCAACGGTTCATCTACCATCAATTGGGATGATCAGTGAATCAATTCACTTCTTCTAGTGTGGATTCTATCTTATCTTGTAGATATGGCATCAACCAATCATCCAAGAATGATCACTCCTAGTCTTTCAAATTCTAGCATTCGAACCACCAACCATCTAGTCTTATGCCCATGTGATGTGGCACTTATATTATCTTAATAAAAATGAATTAGATTGCATTCAATAATTTTTTATTTTCATGGAGGATCGTATATTAGACATTTGCAAGTTTTTTTGTGATTACAACTTTGTCTCATCAATACTAAAAATCCTTACAACATCCATAATTATTCCTAGCCAAGACTCATGCATGTCTTCTTAGACAATAACATGATTTCATAAAAAAAATCTTATTCAAACTATAATGTGATCACCACCAATGCCCTTGTCCCCATGATTTCACTCGGTAGATCAATTCCTAGGTTTGAAAGTGCCAAGTACATGGAAACAATTATTATTGGATCTACAACTTGATGGAATTATCCAAGAATCGTTTAGAAAATTCAGTCTTAGATTTGCAACAACAACTGTAGAAACTTCTTTCATAGCCATAATTGTGAGAGGTTATTTCTTCTTCTCTAGCAACTCATATAACAACTATCTCTTGTTATGTAGTAACTATTGTAGCAACTTATATAGCAGCATAAAATCTATGAAAGTATTATGGAAGAAACATCTAAATAATTGAAAGTAAATGAGATGTGTAGGATAAATTTATGCATTATGGATTCTCCTACATCACATCACATAGCTATATTCTACTAAAATTTTATTAGAAATATTAGTGGCGTATGTACACCATCAATGTCATGCATAGAAAATGATATTTTCAATGGCATGCAATAGCGTCCAACTTAAACTCCAACTTTTATGGGGTAAATCTCATAGGGATATCATTGAATAAACATCAATGTCTCCCTAGAATATGCCTATTGATCCTAGAAAGAAAGAAGGCTAGATTCTTGTGGCTTTCCTAGACTCAAGAAGATAGATTCATAATTAACCTAAGGAGTGGTATAAATAGCATACTTTAATCTGTAGGTTTTCCTTCATATATCCTAGCTGATGCAGACATGAAGTTCCAGCTCCAATATCTGTATTTGTCTTCCTACACATAAAATACAAACAATGTTCTTCCACCTCTTTACTTGGCATTAGAATCCTATATCTACTTGTATATAATTTGATGTATAGTGAAATGAATCAAATCCAAACATTTTCAAATCAAACACAAGAAATTTGGGGGAAAACCAATGATCTATTAATAAATATATAAGAAATACATAAAAAATTCATATCTTGGATGTTTATCCAACTCCCCTTTGGCTCCTTGCTCCTTGCTTCTCCTCAACTTCTTGATCAGGCTAGGAAAACTGATTTTTGGCTATTGTAAATAGGAAAATATCCTCTGCAATTGGAAAACATAACTCTGCAAATGATTCTTCCTTCCCCTTTCTCAAGAATTTCCTTCCTTATATAGATCCTTAGAATATGCTTGGGATAGCTTCTAGATCTTCTAGACCTAGTAGAAATTCGAATGATGTGAGTTCCTAATCTCATGCAACAAAGATACAAGTCACACATCGCTTATCTCTTCATAACTTGTTGAACCTATAAATTTTGATAAATAGTCGCTTGTTTCACTACAAGTGTCCAACGACTATAGTCAATTGATGTCTCCTATGTGTCCCATGACTATCTAAAAAAAGGCCCTAAATCTCAAGCAAGAGATGTGTTTTGGATATCAACTTCTGTTGGATTCCCTTCTAGCTTGAAGGGTGGAAATTAAGGCTATAAAAAATTCCCCCTAATGTGTGAGATAAGGAAAGGAATGGATGGCAGAAACACATTAGAATAAAATACTCTCCATGTGAGGCAGTGTGAGGAGAGAAAAAAGGAGGTTTGGAAGTCAAATAAGTCCTACAATCAAACACCAAATATGAAAGTATATATATACCATACCCTAGGTAGACATACTCATACTCTGAAGAGCGTGGATGCCAAACAATACACTACGGATCCATGATATGAAATGTTAGACCATGGCCACAAAATAATACACAGTGGATCCATGTCATCAATATGATCATAGCCATGAGAGAATACACTATGGATCTATGTCAAGACTACAATCATAGCCACCAGTAGATACAATGTGGATCTATGACACAACATATAGATATTAGGAAGACAACTAGCATTGAGGAGAGTGCCCCCAAAGTCTTCAAATTACTCATAGACAAGTGATATACTCCATCGCAACTTGGGAGGGGTGTTGTGAATGAATGATGTGGTTCGAAACCCAAGGTCTTCATCCCAAAACCTGATTGTACAGATATACAACAAGAGAATAAATGAGTTTATGTCAAGCATGGTAGAAACCGTCTCATTACCAGTCATTAATGTATACCATTAGCAGACGTGAGGGGACCCACTGATAAGGAATATGTACCCCAAGGTACGTAGTACAATCTACCAAGTGTGAATAGATGATGTGATGTCAAACACTCATAGAATCAATCAATCATGAGTCAATGATGTAAGCCCATTGTCGATCACAAGTTGGCCTGCCACTGATGACTGAAAGCTACAAGGTACTAGATGGTTTCTATATCCTTTTCCTAGATAATGTGCTGAATTTGATGGGAAGAGATCCATCGAAGGAGGGAATTAATGTATCCCCCATCAATCAACATGAAACATACACTAAGAGATGATGTGAAGGGAGAGTATCAGGTACAACTGACATAGGGATGGATGAATAAAAAATTCAACAAAAAACCAAATGGTCGACTCAGGCTTAAACTTCCCTTGAAAATATAGCATGACACAATGGTGACTTGGAAACAAGACAACAACTGGATGAATATAGTGCAACAATGCAAGAGACATTGAAGCACTCTCCATGATGACTTGAAGAGTAACCAATCAGAGGAGTATCTTTGAATCATATTACTGGGATGGATCCTAGGCAAGCTAAACCCCAATTGTATGATGAGGAATCAAACAGGTGCCATGTTCAAGGGATACTCAACTAACGTTTCCATTTTTATAAATGACCAATGGTGAAAAAAACCCTCTTTTTGTTTATTTTATTTTATTTTATTTTTTATTTGTCTATATCCTTCAGGGTTTAATGAGCATGAAAGAATGATGAAAGTGTGATTGATATGATTTATTTTTCATGTCCTTTAATGATTCTGAAAAATAGATAAAAGTGTACGCGATAATGTCTTTTTCATGTTCTTTTACGAGTATGAAAAGGAGATAAAAGTATACCCGACTGGAGAGAATGATTGGCTTAATAGGATGCTCCTATGTTCCAAGTGCATGGAACCAACCTAAGAAATATGAATGCAGATGGTACAAGAAAGAGAGATCCACTCTTAGAAGCTATTCTCTCCATGGGTAAGTGGATGGATGAAAAATATAGGCCAAATAATGTAAGAGGAGGATGGTCAAGGCTACTACAATAACAATAAGAAAGATTTGGGTAGACAGTAGCATAGCAATGGAAGGCATGTCACAAGAAAAAAATTCATAAGAAACAAAACAAATTTTTGGGAAGCCCCATAGGATGTGGCCAAAATATAGATGAAGAGAGAATAATGAGGCTCAATCATCAAGTCATGGCAGGGCTAAAGGAGGGATCCCGAGCCTACTAGAAATCACAACATGGGAACTAGATGGAAATATTGGTGCTAACTAGGGTTCCCATGGAGGGTAGGAACTACCAAATAGGTTATGACGTGAAAATGGAATGGGTAATGTCGCAACTCGATGGGATCTAACCTAAGGAACTATGTAAGGATATAATGGACAGTAAATAATGCAAGAAAGTGAATGCAGTGAAAAACCTATCCCTATATGTCAATTTAGAAAACATGTACCTCAAGTTCAGTGGATGTCACCATCTTTGTAAAAAAATCCCTGTAATCCTGTCAACACATTGAAACTAGATTTTGGATGTCAAAATGCATAGTGAAATATCAAAAGGAAATATTTTTTAATTTTTTCAATATGGTATATGCAAAACAATAGTACTCACGCCACACACCTATGTACAAGGAACTACACATGTTGATTATGTATTCAGAGTATATCCCATTTATAGGCTTAGGACAAGGATCATTTTCATAATTGATGAACTCATGAGTTGATGTTGGCATCATGTGGCTCACCATGTCGGGGCCATGCCACATAGGAATGAATCTCTGTAGTTGAATATACTCATCTTGAGTGGTCTCATGAGCTATGGAAGATTCTTGATGGGACCCATAAATACATAAAGGAAGTATGAAACATGAATCTTCGAGTAAGGGGAAGAAGAGAATTCAGTGGCAAGTTTTGAAAAACATAACCAAGGAAAAAAAGGGTCAAGATTAGGAGGGATACTAGATGCCCTAGAAAATGCCCCCAGTATTGGATTGAAATTGATCATGCTAACTCTCATTGGTTTTAAATCAAGGAGAAGGAAGGTGTGATTATTTTCATCCTCCCCGAGCTTATAAATGGAAGCCATGGCATACATAATGGCCTCTTTTGAAGGCAAATCAAAATGTAGGATGTCATGTGAACTTGGAGAGTCAACAACCCATATGGGTGCAGTAGGTTGATCACACTCCATATGAGGATGGAGGTGCTGACCAATATCATTGAATGTTGATGGCATTTCTAGATCAATAACCTAAACCATGGTGAGCGACATGGATTCTCTATATGATTCAACATCCTTGGGATGAGGTACCACTCAAGGAGCGATAGATCTAAGGAATCCACTAGTAAATGATGAAATCATGTTGATAGGAGCAATGTTTGTTGTAGGATATGGTGGAGGAAGCAAAAATATTCTCATAAGAAAAGGATATTTGAACACACCACACCAATGTTGAGATAAAACTGTTAGGTATCACCGACAATGGATACATTAGAACCCACATTGGATACAAGGTCTGGGGTACATAATGCAAGTTGATCAATTATCACTATTTTCCCTGGATGAGGGAAGCATATGACCCTAAATATCGACAAGAAAACTATATTCATTTCATAGAACCAAGTATGCCCAAGTAAAAACTTGTACTCAAGAGGTGTGTCGACGACCTCCATGGAAATAGAGATAGTCTTACCACCTAACTCGATGGGTAATCCAGTGATTATTCCATGAGGCTAGAACATGTGCCCATTGAACGCTTTAAACAATGTTTCATATGTTTTGATCTTTGGAGAACCAATGTATTTCCAAAAAGACATAGACATGATGCAAGTTGAGGATCCTTCATTGACCATGGTTAGAAATATGTTTTTTCCCATAATTTGCACTTTGATTTGGAAGCAAACTTGATGGGAGATCCTATGAGTAACCTTATCAGAATAAAAGGTTATCAAACTCTACTATTGTAACATCCCCAACCATCAACAGGCTTGGGCAATGCCACTAATCAGCTCTTACATAGTTGTGATACCAAACTGTAGCATCCCCGACCCTCCACAGAGACCGGGCAATGCCATTATTGTAGAATATTCAGATATAAATATAACATACATTAAATCAAATTAACACATTTTAACATAGAGTTACTATTACCATTCATATTTAAATAGAATTAACAACAATTCATACATGCAACTGAACACATGATAACATTCCAGCATTATGCATAACATAAAATTAAGCAAATAAATTATACTTATATTTCAACAGGAATAACACCACCAACTACGTGCATACCTTCCATGAACCTCCCATCCATAGACCGCGCTTCTCATCACTCTCAGTAGTAGGTCACCCCTGAGATGGGACTAAGCTCCACTGGGCAAGGGAATCCTAGGCTAGGCAAGGTCAACAAGAAGAAACGCAGTTTATGAGCATGGATTCTCTCCCAGGAGCCACTTATGCCCACTACTCACAAACTCTCATTCCCCACATGCTTGTCCCACCCTAGGAGTATACACCTTCACTGTCACATCAGAAATTCCTTTGGCTGCTAAAACTCCCTTGCCTTGGTCTTCAGCAATAGGCCGGACAAGAATTATCTGAGCTTTGTGGAAGCTACATGACCCCTTGTAGGAGTTCTCGTTTCCTCCATGCACTCTCTCACCTGGAGAGAGTCTCTCACAGACCTGACAACCTGCTTCTTCAACCACAACCACCTCTCTCACCTGGAGAGAGTGTTGCACATAGGCCTGACAACTTGCTTCTTCAACTTCGTTCTAGCACAAGGAGGACAAATGCAAGGCTTAGAAAGGAACAGACGACAACAAGCCACACTCAGTCCTGGAATTGTGTGGCCACAATAGCTCACAATCATGACACACATGAAACAGATAATACAAAGGATACTCAGACTTCACAGAAGACATGGATCAGTCCACGGGTTCTCACAGGGTTCACAGGACACACATGCCAGTTTTTTCCCCCTTCCCATGAGTGGTTTATTGGGTGGCCGCAGATTTACAAAGGTCCATCACAAAGACCAACGAGTTCATACGGAGAATGGACAAATGGATGCACAAAGAACCTTCACTGCACATGGTTATGCAGAGGCCAAAAATGGGTTCTGACCTGCATCCTTGTGAACTCAAGCGAAGGATCACAGAATGACAGAACAACCCCCAACACGGGTGACTCATCAGTTTTAACTGCATGCGCCTAGGTCGACACTTGTCTTCCTGGTGGTGCACGAGTTCCACTTAGCACACGTTCCCTTTACAGGAACTTAGGACAACACTTAACATGTCCACCTTAACCTTCAGGAAGTAATAATAAATTATTATCCCCTTTAGAGGTAAGCCCCCTAGCTTAGCCCCTAGGCCCACACACTTAGCCTCCTCCCTTACCGAACCTCGTGGAATCTTACTACCCCATCACTCTTTCTTTGTGGTCGGTCGACACACAATGATGTTTATATTTTAATAATGATCTGCATAATTACATATACAAAAATCAGGCTCCTCGCCTTTAACACCTAGGCTGTCCGTCCTAAATAACACATAATCCCACCAAATTATATACACTTTCCTCACCATCCTATAAACATGATTACAATACATAATATAATTGGGGAACATCCTTGGGGTATTACAATCCCATCCCCTTATTTTTTCACTATCCTCAGTGAAACTTTCACACAACATCAACAAGATTTCCAAAATCCTCAAAAAGATGCAGGTATTCTGGTTACATAGCATCCTCATTCTCCCATGTTGCGTCCTCAGGATTGTACCAGGTCCACTAGACCTTTACAATCCCTATGGCTTGATTCTGAAGATTCTTTCTCTTTCGGTCCAATATGCACACCGGATGCACTTGCAAGACGCCTTCTTGCTCCACTTGAATCACATTACAATAGATTACATTATTAGCATCATGTATATATTTATTAAGCAATGAAATAGGAAACACATTATGTGCAGTCATGGATGCAGGTAATGCAAGCATATATGCAATGTATATATATGTATATACGGGAAATTCTAATAACATTATAACCTGTATACAAGATACACAACATAAAATAAATAGATAATTGTACTTATCTTTTGATTGAGAAGACTTCCATATCACATGGTCTAGACCAAGGTACCAAACCTCAGCAGCACTCCAACCAATGGTATCTCATTCCCCACATGCCTATCCCACCCCAGGAGTGTGCACCTTCATTGTCACATAGTCCATCGACTATTACACCTCCCTTTGCTTGGGCTTTAGCAACAGGTCGGACCAGAAGTCTTAGAGCATCGTGGCTCTCAGAGTTCCAATTGCCCTTAGATATTTCCAATCAACATCTTCCCTGAGCTACTCTTTGTAGTCAACATTCTAACTTTAATCAACATCATCTCATATGCATCACCCACATGCATTTATTATGAGAAAACATAAAATAATTCATTTAGGAACTCCAATTAGTTCAAAGGGAATTCATCTTTTTCCCCAAAACATGAAATTCTATTTCATAATTCATCTTGGTTGTTGCCATATTATGAATGTAGCCATGCTTGTGATTTTCCATAGGCACCAAACTGCATACCAATTTCCTGCAAGAATTCATCTTGCATACTGTCAACAAATTGTTAGTATTTTTTTGTACATCATAATTCAACATGTACAACACCTTATGCAATGATCTTAGAATTGCCTGCACCTAGAAATTCAATCACAATTACCAAACAATTTAACAAAATAGAATGACTCATCATTCTATGCATATGCATGTTCATAATTAATAACAGTAAGTTTATTATTTCATTTTTCTGAACATAAAATTTTATGTAGTCTCTATTCCTGTGACTACCTGGCTTGCAACTTTCCTGTTACAATGTTTAATAGTTCATGAAATGTTCTCAACTTCATGAGTTAGAAACATTTCATCCATTAGTATAATTATTTCCATGCCAAAAAAGAACATATATACATACACTCACAAAATGCATTCAACAAAGTGCATTTAAGTATACAATTCCATCATGTATGAGTGCAACTCTGCCCTTACTAGACATGAGTACAAGTCTCAATGCCTATTTATTCAGTGCACCCTTGTATTGAATTACATAATGCTCTTTATCTCAGTCATGTATCTCATGATCCATAAGTTGGAATTCTGGCCAATGTGTTGCCACATTCTCCACACACCTTCTATTGTCTTCCCAATTAATTAGATGCCTTCCTTTTCGACCCGAACACTACACCAAGAATATAATTCTATGGTGTTAATTAGTGTTAGCAAAAAGGTTGCAGTCCAAGTTTTATTTAAATCTAGGAAGCTTTTAGTACCTGTGTGGATCATAACCTTTCCATATCCGTACCTTTCAATATCCAACCATGTCCTGGTCTCATACATGACTAGCTTACTGACATTCATTCCTATAACTAGTTCTTGTCTTTAATTATTTGGTTATCACCCGATAACCAAATTAACATGACATTCTCATATGTCAGTGTGTGCATTCAGAAGCTGAAAATATTTGAATTAATACAGGCCTCCAGCCTTTACCACATCCAGTGGTATGCACTCAATAATATAGTCATGTGATTTTATAAAATAACTCCAGCTTAGGAAATTCTTACCTAAATTTCCTTTCAACAATTATGCAAAAAAAGTAATAAAAACTCATACCTGCATGACTGCCATTAATAAATTTTATACTACCTGAAAGTTTGATGGTAGTAGAAGATTTCGTGCTTCTTTTATAAAACTTATAACCAACACTTCAGCTCTCTGTTGCTTAAATCCTTATGCAACAACATCACCGACAACACTTGCAAACACGCAAGCATTCTTTCCTTTGGATGACTCAACAATTTTTTTTTTCCCATGCAAAAATTTTCCTTGCTGAACCCAAAAGTCTTCAATTCTTCCTGGGTTCCTAAATCTTCTTGTGCTCTCACTCTGATCACTGTGCATGATCATTCCTTCCTTGAGCCCTTTCGATGCAGTGCCCCTACCTTTGTGGGATGTGTTGACCTCCTGGTCAAAGGATATTTCAATATTCTTAGTCGAATTGACTCTTTGGGCTCATGATTGAACCCAAAACAATTAAACATGGGTCCCCTTTCCTTCTGTGTACAGGTCCTGATAGACCCGTAGGCTATTCCCGCGTGCTTCCAAAATTCCAAGTTTCAGGCGCTAGCCCCTTTTTCATTAGCCCTTTCCTTCATAAGACCATGGGCTATGACCTCATGGAGAACTATGATTGCGGGCGTGGGAAAGAGTGGTTTTAGGCCAACCCACTTTTCGCCCTGAAATTCACCTCCAGCTACCACGTATCACTTTATTAAAACCGTGGTATAAATTGTGGCCCGCTCTCAGATTTTTAACATCCGAGCAAGTTTTGGCCTCGCAATCTATCTCGTCCATCAATATCCAATCCCATGGTAATGATCCACGATCAACTGTTGCTATATATAATCCTTCCACACGCGATCCCAGGTCTACACGATCTGTTGACACGTAGCTCCCTTCCAAATCAATGGCTGCGGTTGATTCTGTCTTTTTGTCCCTCGGGATTTCTCATGTATCCACACACACAAATATCTGAAGTGAATTTCTTAGAGTGACAGATCTTCTGCCATGCGTCCTCTCCAAATCAATGACCATGATTCTCTTTGGGACTTCGACTCGTTCTGACGAGGACCATATCAACAATCCTTCGACCTCCTCCTCGGTCAATGATCATGATATCCTTTGGGATTTTGGTGCTTTCACCCTCTGCTTTCCTCCTGAGTGCTCCGTACCTAGAGTTCCAAATCTCGCGCCACGCATCCACTTTCAAATCAACGCCCAATATTTACTTCGGCTATTTCTCCTCCTCCTTTTCCACAAAATTTTGAAGTTGTGGATCTTACACCACCTGTCCTCCTTGATGATTGGTGGTCCCAAATCACTTCGGGACTTCAGAAATTTAGCAAATCCACTCTCCTATGCACACAAGGGTTAAGTCTTGTGCGCTTACCTCTGGATCCAATGGTTGCTGGTCCTTCGTGCTCAAACCCAACGAATGGGATCTGTTTCTCTCCTCTGTGCTTCCTTTGTTCTGCTAGATGATGATCTAATGGTCCAAGCTTCTTCTCACAACCGATCTGATGGTTGTTGTCGCTCCTCCTCCTGATCTTTTGACTTCTTCCTCCTTGGAAGATTTTGTCAGTGTTCAAAGGATTCGGCCTTTGACCTTTCTCCTGCGAGTCCACCTCTTGGATCTTGTCTTCGCTCTCATAAGCATTATCTCTTCTGAGATTTTTTATTTACTCAGTTTCCTAAGGGTCTCGACCCTTCTGTTTCCTTTCACAGGAAAACTTTGTGCCCTCCTTGCAACCTTCGACTCAAAGCACACCTTGCTGAGCGTTTTCTACAGAGTGTTCAAAAATCTATGAGTATCTTGTAAATGTGTTGACCTGCATAGAATAGATCTATATAAACAATGATACACACATTTACAGAGAGAATTGGAAAAAGAAGAAGAAGGAGAGAAAAAATGGAAAGAATTCTCATTAATCGTTGTGAATAATGAATAATTTACACATGATATACTCTGTATAACTCAATGAGTTCGACTTGAGGTGAACCAAGTCACCATAGTGGTGGTGTAGAGTGATCTAGACACACACCAGTAGTTACGGGAGTGAACTTCCACCTATTCTAGTTTCTCAAGCAGTTACGGGAGTGAATTGCCACCTAGTTGAGTTAACTGACTGAACAGAAAGTAGTGAGGAGTTAACTCAAGGAATCAAGGCTAATGCACCACTCTGGTGATGATACCAAGGAAAGGTCGAATTAGCATGGTGATGATCCCAATGTTGCATGGTGATGATCCCAATGCAACATCTAAACTCAACTC